>BSBK01003388.1:427500-720000 GCA_027943335.1 Chamaecyparis obtusa
ATTTTTCACTAAAGAAGTTAATGCACCCAATTCCCTACGAAAGAAACCTTCCACCGTTCATCTCTCTTAATCCAATGGTTGTGATTTGATGTTGAAGTTGCATTGGGTCCCACTCCAATCACTATGACACATGACACACGTCTGTTGGATTTTAAAAAAATCAATGACCAAAGGTGAATTTCAGGCCTATTGTTGGTCTTCATAATATTTATGAAAAAATTTCGGCGGAATCATGACACGTGGTATGACATGTGTCATACCATGTGTCATGATTCCGCCAAGATTTTTTCGTAAATATTATGAAGACCAACAACTGGCCCAAAATTCACTGTCATACCACATGTCATGATTCCACTGAGATTTTTTCGTAAATATTATGAAGACCAACAATAGGCCCGAAATTCACCTTTGGCCATTGATTTGTTTTAAATCCAACAGATGTGACACTATGAGTTTGAGGAAAGATTTAAGGAGATCCTGAGTGATTTTATGTGTTATACCACGTGTCATGATTCTGCCGAGATTTTTCTGTAAATATTATGAAGACCAACAATAGGCCTGAAATTCACCTTTGGCTGTTGATTTGTTTTAAATCCAACAGACGTGTGACACTATGAGTTTGAGGAAAGATTTAAGGAGATCCCGAGTGATTTTATCATGATCTAAGTAAGTTTCTTAGTCGTCGAGTTATTTAACAGTAATATTTGACTCTAGATATATATGGTGGAATCTATATCATAAGGGAAAACCCCTTTAATTGATGTAGAATTACTTATCGAAGATGTTAAAATATAAGGTATTAAAAGTTTTAATCGTATTATTAAGAATATATTGTTAAGGTCTTGGTCTAACCTAAGCACTAATTATGGTCCCCCCAATCCTATTAGAGAACATACTTAGTTATTAGGGAAGCTTGATTAAAATTTCAATTTTCATGTCAAATGTACTATTGATATCTATCATGATAATTAAGTGAAATGGTGTGATGGCCTGGTATTACCTAAAGTGAACTTCAAATTGGTCTATAGCTTCTTGGTGAAGACACATGTTGTGACTAGTCACCTTAATTATGTTGGGAAAATATGTTCCTTCACATATTTAGGAGATGTGTTGTCATTGATGTCAACATATTTATGTGTTCAAACAATATTGCAGTGTTAGTGCAGAGATGTTCAATCTAGATGATTAGTTTGGTGAGGCTATTGTACGAAACATTAGATGCTACTAAGGTACAAATAGATGGAAGGATGAGTGTAGATGTTATATATTATGTTACTAAGGTTTAGTGTAATATTTGTGAGACTTACAGGTGATTTAGCAGAGACAACTATTTTATTGATAAGATAGTGTTAACGAGTCTGTAATATTAGATAGAAATATTAATTAATGGCGATGAGTAGATGAGTCATGACATCAATTAAAGTAATGTAAATTAATGGTTTCTTTGATGGCACCTTTTAATTTTCATTGACAAATAGGTGTGACATCATATAAATAATAACTATTCAGTACCTCGATTGATTAATGCCTTAAAGTTAATGCTTGAATGAAAATGTCATATCATATAAGGACAATATTTTCTGACCGTTTGATTATCTTAAATCAATGGTAAAACTTCATTTCCTGCTGCCATTTCATAGGTAACGTACTTTGCTTCTTGTTTCTGTCGAGTGGGTACAAGTTTTATGTTTTTTTATAATAAAGAATTGTTATGTCCACCTGCGTGGTGCGAGCCTTTCGGCCTTCATTATTCCCAAGATAGAAAATGTCTTATCATAAGTGTTGTTTCCAATTTCACCCAATGTTGCATTACATATGAAAGATTTGGAGATTTTTGGACAGTTACCATTTATCTTGCGATTTAATTAGATCTTTAGGGGAATGATTTCCAATCAGGAGTTATAAATAGATTGATCTATGCTCGTTAATTTATGATTGTGAAAGCATATTTGTGAGAATAGTCTGCGAGTGCTAGGTTCTTTGTGAAAGCATATTTGTGAGGATAGTCTGTGAATGGACACTCCAATTTGTTTGAGATGCACTGCCTTGGAGGACTAGAAGGCCTTTTCGGGCCTGGTCACAGACCTAATCCTGGCATCTGTTACTACGGAGTTCAGAGCCTTCACCAAGGAGGCTATAAGAATTGTACTCAGACGTGAATTTCTAGAGAGCAAGAATAGGTATAGAGTCACCATTGACATTTCATCTTGGTTCTTGGCTTCTTTATTGGACCTAGGGGGGAGAAAGGTGGATATGATTATGCTTCTGAGGAAAGTTTTCAAAAAGAGTACCTCGAAGATGATGTGCATGTTGTCGTATTTTCTAAAATTGGGGTTGGAATTCTTTGGGCAAATGATTTGCCTAGGATTCTACAACTAGGAGTAGTTCCTAGGCAACCATTCCTACTGAAACTTGATGCTGAGCAGCTCAACTATAATTGGAAGTGGGCAAAGATTGGGAGGGATTTCCTTCGGAAGTGGTACCTACTAGACAAACTCGGGGACTATCAGTGGCTAGATGAATTCTTTGAGATTCTCCTCTCTTCAGACTTCCACATAGAAGGAAGGGAGCCTTAGATGAATAGTCCCTGAGTCTATGACTCTCTAGTCCCTCTACTCTCTACTCTCTAGTCCCTCGACCTCTACTGTGTCTCCCTCTGGTGGTAGTAGTTTACCAGAGTTTTTCAAAATGATATAAATTGTAAATTGTTGAAAAATATAATATGAAAATGTTTTAAGAAATTCGAAGTGCTACTACTTTTCTTTTTTGTTTTGATTATAAGAATTGTTAATAGACATGGTCTTATATAATATAAAAAATTTGCATTGCACTTTTGTTTCATGTAATATTTTAATGTTACCAAACTTTATCATTTAATGGTGTCTAGTTCAATTTTCATGGATAAGCTATTCTAAGTGAATATAGTTAATGATTAATATTCATTACTATGTATTAAATTATTAATATTTAAAATCATGACAATCGTTGGATTTTGAGAGATGAACGGTTGGTGTTGTATTTCAGAAGTACTATTGGTTTCAAAAAGCTTTTCTGAAAACTCACTCTGAAAACATGACACGTTGATGTGTAATTCGATGAAAAGATTATGTGGTATGTTTTACAAAGATTACGTTGTACATTGCATGTTTTAGAAAGTTTACGTTACCATTATAGTAATAAGTATAATTATATACCATTTTTAACATTACTCTTAGTAGCAGAGCTAAAAAGAACTGTTGAACTGTCACGGAAGATTTCAAGACTGTAATTTGTGAGAGCCTTAGAGTTAGTCATTCTAACTTCTATCTATCTAGATTTCAAAGTTTAATTTCGGGTAAGATATCTAGCCTGATGCATCCCAATTTTGTAATGTCAAAAATTTAGTTTAACTTGATTTTGAAATTACAATTTACAATTGGGGTTTTCTTAAATAGGGGTTTTCTGTGATTTTGTTAGTAAATATCTGTGTTGTTTCATTCTTTGGTAGAACAATGGGGAAAGTGAAAACTCAAGGCCAAGGGAAAGCAGATGGGAAAACTTTAATAGATTGTAGAAAACTAGTAGAAATCCTTGGTTTCACTAATGAGTATCATGATGTTTATGATCCTATTATCGACGGTGAAAGGAGACTTATAACAATTAAATATGCATTTTGTAGTAAGGCAACTGGGCCAAAGAGGCCTGATTTTATAAAATTTAACCTAGCGGTAGGTGGAAAAACCAATAAAGTTGCTTCGTGGGATGTTGGTTTGGGTTACATGTTGTTACCTGAAGTTTTCCCTTGCCCAAAAATTATCTTGATTTATGTAGAAAATTATGATGAAGAAAGAAAAGCAATTGTGAATAAAAATAATCAGGAAGCTTTTTTATCAATAACTGAGAAAGAATTTCTCAGTTTGCTAGACCTAGGGTTTGACTGACAAAACTGTAATGTCCATATTGACTTGGGATTGCTGGCAGAGCAATATGAGGCAGTCTCACCACATGCAAAAGATTCATTTATAAAGGGTCTAATAGTTGCAGAGGCAAAGGCTTCATTGGGTGAGAGCCACAAGCCTCCTTATGCTTTTAACATTTTTGTGCCATGGGTTTAGGATACTATATCCTCACTAGATTTTGCATGGGACTAGAAAACAATAGGGAAGTGGGTGCCAGCATTCTTCAATTCATTTGGGATATCCTTTGTGTCAATGAACCAGTAAGATATAATTTTGCTGGACACATGGTTCAATCGATGCAAGAACAATTAGCATTGATTAAAAGGAGCAATTATAAGACATTTAGGTTCACAACCTACTTGTGTTATCTTGTGCTAGCCAAGCATGCTACAATATTAATGAGCAATGACAACAAGCTTGAAATTTAGAGGGGGACACCGATAGGTACTCCAATATATAACTGGACACCTTAGATAAGAATGTATGATAACATAAGTAATTACAGTAATTTTGTAGACTTCTTTTTGGCACCATTGTACAAAAAAATAACAAGCACTCCAATGCGTAGGTTGTCTGCTTCATGTAGGGATTGCATCCAACTTGGAAGCACAATTCAATTGGCTGACTGGTACTTAATGGAAGAATACACTGTAAAAAGGTTTTATGGGTCAGAACTACAACCCCACAAACTTCCAATGCATGTGACAGACAAAGTGTTTGCATTAGAATATGTAGTACAAATAGAGAGCACAGATAGACTCTTCGCTGGCCAATCGAAGAAGAGCATATTCCCTTCCTTACCTTTCTCAATTGGAGGGTTAACATTTGAGAGAAAGGCATTCAAAGTGGAAATTTTTTTTTTAGATATTTTTAAATTTGATTTAGAGTGGTACTGGAAGTATGATCCACTCAACGTCATTCAAACAATGCTTGTTGCTAATAAGAACTCTGCAAACTTATTTCAACATGAAAGTAAACCATTGCTAGAGAAGTTGGAAAACAAGGATAGCTGGGATGACATTAGAAAAGAGTTGGAGAAAGTTTCCGATGAGGAAAATTTTTTAGTTGAATAGTTGTCATCACAAATTATGACAACAATAAACTAGGACATTGTACAGCCTAGGATGTCCTACAATTTCTATGAAAAAGTTGCTCAGCCATCAAACAAAAAAATACCAAAGAGCTTAGCAGAAGCTTGTAAGGATAGAAAATGGACTAGAATGAAAATGGATGATTTTTGGAGTATGAGAAAGGATCTTGGTGAACCAAAGACCAGTGAAAATCTTGATGAAATAGATGAGGATATAGAGTTTAGAAAATTGTGGAATTTGGAGCATCCTAACATGGCATACGACACTGAGGATGAATATCCAGACATTGAGGATGATAATCCACCAATTGCATTTACTCTAGGGACTGGGAGTCAGATTGGAACCAGCAAGGAACAACATAAAGCATATGGAAAAGGGGCAATCATTGTGGAAAAAATGGGTTATAAAAGTGGTGGTTTGGGTCCCATAGGAGAAGGCATCTGGAATACAATTGAGATAGAAAAAAGTGCTTATGATCATGGTGCATGCCTTGGGTCTGCTAGTGTCAGTGGTGCCAATGGTACTGGCCAACTTATACAACAAGTTCCCTCTCTAAAGAGGGAACTAGAATCTACACAGAATCCCATACAAGAAGATAGTGTCAAGAAGCAAATGCTTTCCTTTTCTAGAACACCGACAACAATGACATTCAATCCTAAAGAACTATTTGCAATTTCAGGTTCAACAAAACCCTCTAGAAGTTTAAATCCTCAAAGAACATTAGTTAGATCAATAGGCATTGCAAGCTCTGCCTCTGCATCACCTTTCAAACATTCAAATCCTTTTGCAACACTAGATTTTCATTTCAAAGATTTCTCTAATAAATTTGTAGAAACAATAACCAAGAATAAGGAAATAAAGAAGACATTGCAAACTTGTGCCCTTAATGCAGCTGTAGAGGAACAACCTGCATCCAACAAGGTTTTACCAACATATGACCCAAAAAGAGACATGATGGAGTTCATGGTTGTTATTCCACCAAAAAAAGATGGAAACCCACCAGAGAGTCAGATAGATCCATCTGAATTTCAAGTTAGCACTCTCGAAATGGATTTTTCCAAAGTTAAAAATGTGGACAAAATCAATGTGTCAAAGTCTACAAACCAAATGGTCTACAGTGCACTGCTAAAGGTGGAAAGAGAGAAAACCAAGCTCGAGAGAAATATAGAAAAGTTATAGGCATACATTGGCAATGAAAAAGCAAAGAGGAAAGCTTCAGAGAACAATTTGAAAGAATTACAGAAAAAGATTAAAAAATCAACCTCTACATCAACAGATACGGAGCAGGAACATGTGGAGGTAGTAGTTAAGGAACAGGAGTAGGCAGAGGTAGAGTTGAAGGCACTAAGCGGAAAATTGGCAGAAATTAGTAAAAAACTAGAGGAAGAAAGAGTCAGTTCAGAAAAGCTAGTTAAAACCGTGGAGAGTAATGCTGCCTCCAACCGGGAATTGCAAAAGAAATTGGAGTCTCAGGTGGATAAAGCAAATTATTGGGAACACAAAGCAGTGGAAGAGAGAGAGAATTTTGAAAAAATGGCAGAAGAACTAAAGAAAGCCAATAATACAATTCAAACTTTAACAAATACTAGTAATAATTTAGTGAAGATTGCAAAAGAACACATTTGGGGCCAAATATTGGTGATGTGTAATAGCTTGTATGAGTGGTTTTAAATGCTTCAAAGTATGAGAGTATGTTATTTGAAGCTCCATAAGAACATTAAACAAAACATGGATGTTCTTAAGAAAGAAAAGGAAGCAAAAGATATTATGCAACAACTCTACAATAAGAGTGATAGTTATCTATCAAACAAGGGAATTAGCAACCGCCTTGATGCCTTAGTAAAGGTATCAAGTATCATTCAAAAAAGTGAGAAGCTAAGGGAAGCATAGGAATTGGATGACAAAGCTAAGCAGAAGATCACAAAGATGGAACAAAGGAAAGTGAATATGGAAAGTCTTGGTTTGCCTAAGGGATTTGATGCAAATAACTTCATTGGAAGACAAAATTACAAAATAAGGTTGCAGGACAAATCTCAAGATACATTCATGGATTTCATCAAACCAATGAGAACTTTGAATGGAGTTTTAGAAGCAACAGTGATGTCAAGTCACACTTCCAAATATGAATTGCTAACGAAGTTGTAGGAGTGTGACTATACTATGAACCAAATTGTTCTGCCATCAGAGGATGTTTGGACTGGCCTACAAATATTGCTCTGAATTTTGAACTACTGTAAATTGTAATATATTGCAAATGAATACAAAACAAATTGTGCTCTATCTAATTTTCATGTTTTCCAATTCAATTTATGTTGAGTTACTCTATTTTATTCAGTTATTCTTAGTTGATTTACTCTGTTATATGCTATTGATAATTGGAATACAAAATTTCATTCAGGAATTTCAAATTCAAATATGAATGATCATTGATGATATGGTACAAAGTTACAAACTACACTCTACAGTAATAATACTCTTTGTTCTCAAATTTTAATGATGAAACATAATACATTCTTGCTTTTCTAAAATGAACATTGAATGATAGGATATAGTAGTTAATAAGTTCAAAAAATACCTATTGATTGCTATTGCTAATTTAGCATAAATTTCCTAAATTTTCCAATTCATTCTACGTCGTCATCATCATCCAATTCTGGTATTCTAGTTTCTTCATTGTTCTCTTCATTTTCATTTGTGCCTTCTTCACTTTGACCTCTGCTTCTATGACTCCCATCATCACATGTACTTGTCCCACTCGGAGTCACTGTCAGCAATTGGTTAATGGTGTTGCCCAACCCTCTTCTTTTGCATCTTTTCTTCCAGATTTCCATTGCTTTTTGATAAGGAAAAGTATTGACATCATACCTAGATGTGTAGACCCTCAAGCATGTTTCCAAATTCTTGTCTAGTTTGTTTCTTAGCTTTGATTTTAGGAAGCCCAAAGAACTAAAAACTCCCTCATCCTCCACTGAATCCAATATCATGGTTTGACATAGATCAACAAGCTTGAAGAACTCTGAAATTTCTTCATGCAACATTGTCCTTTGTTTTAGTTCTATCCAAAGCCTTGTTGCTGAGCCCTCTTCATGTGGGTTATGCATTAATTGATATTGATGCCTCATAGTCTTTGCAAAAGTGCTTGATTGCTGTCTAAGAAGACCCTCATCTAAAATTCCATTGAATTCTACAGATTTGCAAAATTCCTTTATTAAAGTCATCAACCTATTATGATAATCTTCCTTAGAGTTTAAGGTCCAATATTGAGGAAACACAATTGCCATGGCCTCAAGTAGTTGTTCATATCAGGATCTTATTTCAGAGGAAAATTTATAGGCTATGTCCCTTGCATTACCTGCTATAAACTCGATGATGTTGGTAAACTCTTCCCTTGTAACTCTTGTAGCTCGCTTCTTTGGGGCACTGTAGTACATTGGTATTTGAAATCCTCTTACACAAACACATAAATCCCCATTTTCAATGATCTTTAAATAATTATCAGGATTGTCCAAATATGTTAGTTTTCACTAGTGATTAAATCTTTCATTAGATAAATTTAGGTCATTTTGATAGAGACTATCGAGGGCTTGGCATGACATTTTACGCAAGTGAGCATATTCTACAATATACATGGCTCTTTGCTGGGCTTTTTTCATAATGAACGTCATTTCTTCTAGCATGGGAAGAAGAGATGCTAAAGTAAAAAATGTCTCTATATTGCTTAACCTCCAAAGCAGGTCGCCACATCTTTGATTTTTTGCATTGTCCCAATTTTCGTACATTAGTCCAATCAAAGATTGATATTCAGAAAAAACTTGATGCGCTAGTCCATCCAAAGAGATCCATATGGTATCAACATCTTTAAGAAGCTTGTTTCCATTGGTAATTCCATAAGCAAAGTGCTAAAATCCCCTAAAACATTTGGGACTTCGACAAAAATATGAGTACAACTCTCTTACTAAATCTTCAACCTTGTTTACTAAAGGAAACTTCTTCACAACTCTAAAAGCAAGATTCATCCTGTGGGCCATACAGTGAATGCCAACAAAGTATGGTGAACAAGAAGCCTACATCTTTGTGCAAAGACCATTCCTTTGACCTTGCATTACTGAAGCTCTATCTAATCCAACACAGATCAAATTCTTTGCTATTGTCAATTCATCCATACCTCCATATTCAATTAATTGGTTCTTTACTAATTGAAATAAAGTTTCTGATGTCGCATTGTCCCTCAATTTTGCAATAGTTAGTAGATGTGGTTGGCGGACATTATTTTGTATAGTATAAAAATGCATGCATACCCATGATGTATTATCTATTGCCATAACTTCATCTAAGGACAATGCAATAAAGGTTGACTCTTTTATTTTTCACTGTACATCCTCTATTTCAACCTGGACAATACAACTTGCCAATTCCCATCCATTGTTTATTGACCAATGAGTGATAGGATAGTTAGGAACTTTCAGAAAGTGTAAAAAAACAGTCATTTTTGGATAGTCTATCATTGGACGCCCTCTTCTCAAAATATGGAAAACATTACTTAATTGAATAACTTTTCCGTGATCTTCTACTTCACTTACTTTTGCAAAAATAGCATTAATAGAACCTTGAACTTCACCAGGCTTCATCTTAAATTTTTGAAACAAATAATATTCCTCAGCATTCCTTTTATGTTGACATTGCTCCTTTTTTTTATATCTTACCACTTTTATTTCCTTTCCATCAACAATTGAGGTTTCGTAAACCTTACCAACATGTTTCTCTATGGTGTCTAGTTTAAGCTGCAACCACTTTTCCTTTTTATACTTCCAACTACAAATCATACATATGCATTCTACTGGTGGCTCACCTACAATTGGATTGTCCATGGGTTCAATGAATGGATACTTTTCTACCCAATCAAATTTAAATCTCCTCGACATCTCCCATTGACGAACAATTTTTTCGTTTGATTTTCCTCTCCCTTTAGTGTTACTGTTAACTGAACCATCATCATCACCGAAGTTGATCGCTTCATCCTGGTACTGGTTGTTGACTTGAAATTCTTCTTCAAGGTCATCTTCATCATAGATATTAGGTTCTGCAACTTCATCACCAGATTTATTAGGCTCCCCAATTTGTTCATTAGACTCCTGTGTAGGTTGAGAACCTTGAAATTGTACAGGTTCCTCTGATGATGTACCTTCCTCACTTTGACCAACACTATTGCATCTACCCACGCCAAAGTATGAAGATAAATTTCTGCATTTCATTGGCCTCGGGCTCTCTTGGACATCTCCACCTATGGCTGCAATAGTCCTCTTCCTATTTAACTTTGACTGTGACATCTCCAAAAAATTAAGGCTGTAAATAAAATTTTACTTGAATAAATTATAAGATACTACGGACTGGCAGTCATTCGCTACCGATCACAAATGCAATTGTGAGCTTAGAATCAACTAAATCTCTTGAAGTCTCCTTCTCTCCAGCATGTTTCAATAATGAAACTCATATCTCTTAAATAGACAACTATAAGTAAACCGTTTTCATATTAGCCATCAGATTTTGCCTCATAATCTCCATCGTCCATTTTGGTGAAGGGGCTGACGATTGCTTATGATTAACAACTAATATTTGGTGAACCTGTGTATTTTCAAATAATTGACTAGGTGAATAGGGTAGGAGTTTGAGACACGATTATGTATGATGCATGACGAATTGGGTCCTAGTGTAAATAAATTTTTTACTTGGGACAATGGGCCTTTGGCGAATGTTGATCCTCGACGAAGACACCCAATTTAATCTGTGGTGAATAACAGTGAAATAGTAATAGAAATATGGGCGAAGAACTTGACTACCATATTGAAATTACGTAAAAAAAGTGGCGAACAATCCGACCACTATATGAGCATTTTATAAAATTTGGGTGAACCGGTCAACCACTATACAAGCATTTTATTCACCAAATTCTATCCTCCAATCGAGACATATTCTCCAGTTGGCGAATAATCACCACTAAAAAAATCCCTGCTCCTTGAGGGTGCTTTATGAAAAGTGGATGAGAGAGAGATGATGTGAAATGAGAGAGGAAGGCTTCCTTTTATACAAGTCTAGGGCACAAACTTCTAGAGAGGCCAACATAGGAGAATTAAATTCCCATTTAAACCTTAACCCTTAGAAATGGACCTAGATTAAATATGATTTAAGAGTTTACCATTTTGAAATCTGAAATAGCCAACCCAGAAGTGGGAAATAAAACTTTTTGAAACCTGACATCTGGAAACTTCTAGATTCTAAAATCAGGACCCACAATCAGGATCAAGGTTGACTCTAACCTAGGTCAAGGTCGAGGTTGACCTTGACCAAAAGGTCAAGAATCTCAAGATTTTAGGTTAGGATTCTAGAAATAGGCTAGAAAGAGGTGAAAATAGGAGTAGGACAGGGGGAAGAAGCCAAGATCAAGCCCAAAATCCATCAAGGCATCTGACATGACGCCAAACTACTTACTCGAAGGGTTAAACCTATCCTAAATGGAAGTGCTTCCATTTTCTGACAACACATTTAGCCCCCACTTTAGCAAGAGTATGGATTCAATACAAACTCTTGATAAAGGAGAAGAAAGATCCAAGTGGATTCACAAAGAGATAAAATAACACTTAGTTAGGGACATGAGCCCCCAAACTAAGGATTCTAAACCAACATTCATGCATGAGGGTGTGAAAGAAAATAAAAACAAAGACAAAGCTAAAAGACACAAAAAGATGTGTTAGTACAAAAGAAAAATCCAAATCCACTAGCAAAGGAAACCTTGCTAAGTAATGCTTCCTATACTAATATCATATTTGGAAAGCTATCATAAAATCATAAGTGATTACATAAGAAAGACAAGAGAAACACTCTAAATAACATAGCTTCATGATATAATCCTACTAGCATGAAAGCAAAAAAGAGAGGAAGGATAAGAGTGATTACCTCACCCAGTAAGATGCCCACCTTACCATGAATCACCAAGGAGGGAGAGCCAAACATGTGGCCAAACCTGATAGTTCACCCATAAACTATGCCTTGAAATTGTAATGCGTCTTTTGACAGCTTTTGGAATACCCATAGATCCACTTTCTTGTATCACTATGGAATATAAAATGCATGTCTCCTTAGGATTTAGCAACTTATGTACATTATCTTCAGAAGATTTAGCATATTATAATTTGAAAAATGTGCATCTCTTCAGGATTTAGCAACTTATGTGCATTACCTTCTAAGGATTTAGCATATTGCCATTAAAAAATGCATGTCTCTTCATGATTTAGCAACTTATGTGCATTACCTTTGAAGGATTTAGCATACTAGAAATTGAAAAATATATAAAGGAGAACCTATATATGCGCCCCTCCTTAGTGTGGCTACTTGCTAGCCAAGATAAGGAAGAGAAAGGATGATACCTACTTCACAAAGTAAGGAGATATCCTATTAACAACAATATACACTATATCCTTAGCGAAGGGTATTGACCCTCACATCCAAGAGCATAGATAATCATGAAAAGGGATATGTCACTTATGGAAAAAGGATCCTCAAAGAGAAAGAGATCTTATCAGAAAGACCCTCATCATAGAGGAGTGCTTTAGATAAAATATCACCTTTTAAAGAAAGAGGGACCCAAGATTCAATCAACATTCCCCCTTGCGATCAAGAGGAAGAGGAATATTGGAACAAAGGAATCAACTCTAACCCTGCAACAAAGGAAAGAGTTTATAAAGAACATAATTTGCAAAATAGAGGAGAGTTGATGACCTAGGACAACAATCTCTCATATAAGAGAATATCCATAGCCAAAACCTCAGTCAACATAATGAAATAATGTTGCAAGATAAAAAAATGCCACTAAGCTAAGGAAAGCAGATCCCTAGACAAAGAGAAAGAAGGAAAAAATTGCCCCCTAGGGATGGAAGCAAGGGATACCTTTGCAAAACAAAGATATCTTGAATATTAGAAGATGAGCTATGGATGATTATTGTTGGTGTAATTAAATATTCATAATTACACTTAACTTAATCTTACTTAGGATAATGCATTGCATAGTAGTTTGTGATTGAGACACCTAGGAGTGTGCACCTCTATTAAGCACATGGTGTAGGAGAATTTCCACTTTAGGTGTGATAGTTGTCATCACATACCTCTTTGTGTGTGAGATCCACCTTTTGTGCTCTTATCACATTATCATCCTAATCCAATGCACATAATTTATTGCATATTGGAGGATGATCCACATTTGGTGGACATGTGATTACACCTAGCATAGGAGATAGCTTATCAGCTCCTTATAATTGTCTCTTATCTCCTTTCCTATATAAGGAGGCCTATTATGTATATTTTAATTATGTCCATGATCAATAATATCATTCTTGCATCTTAATGCAATTGTCTTACCAATCTCTTGTGGAAGTTATCTTGGTCTTGCATTCGATCCTAAGGGTGTTGTAGAGTCACCTAAAACTCTAACAATTATGATTATAATGCAAAACCATAGGAATAGAAGATACACAGAAACTCAATTAAGCTCAAGACAAAATATATTGTAAGAGCATAATGGATCCTAGAAGACTGGATGAAATACCTCTTGCCCCCCAGTCAAGAGACAAGAGGATAAAAGATCTACATTATGGAAGAGTCAAGGGGATACCCCTTATCAAAATTATGAAGAAATTGTAAGACCACACAAGAGTGGGATATAATTCCTAAAGCAACTCTTTCTCTAACATAAATCTTGAAATGCACACAATCAACAAGTAAATGTGTATTACTATAATGAAAAGGACATTTGTACTTGGAGAGAGCATCTTTAGGCATAGGTTTAAAGATTTCTTTCTTGAAATTCATTAACTGAACATACACCTTCTTAGACACATCTTGAGGAGTATCAAGGAAATCTAAGGTAGGTGTTGGAAGAAGAAGATGAAGAGGAGGATGATGATCAAAATTAACCACCTTAAATTGAGATTGTGAACAACCAATACCATCCATATCTTGTTTAGGGGGTACATGAAATAGATATTTAATACCATGATCATTAACACAAAGCCCTAATCCTTTATAACCTTGTTTAGCCATCATAATATATCTTGTAGTATAAATATCTTGTAAAGCTTCTACAAGAGGTCATTGTTTGTCGTGATCATGAGAAAACATCGTGTAAGGCAGAATGATAGGTTTAGAAGAAGTTTCTTTACCCTTTCCTTTATTATCATCATGAATCAGAGGAGAAGGTAAATCAAAGAACTCATGCACATCTGCATCATGAACTATAGTTTGAATCTCATCATAAGTATGTGAAGAACTAGGGATAGCAGATGGAGAATTAGATATGTTAGGAATGTTAGGAATCGAATTAGGAAGGATAGGATTAGGATTAGGAAGAATAAGAGTAGGATTAGGAAGATTAGGAGATGGTGTATCATCTACTAAATTCTTCACATAATCCAAGAGATTAATAAGTCTGTCACACAAGTCCTTAATGAAGGCTTTGAAAGTGGGAAAAATAGTATCAATCAATCTTACAATAGCATAGGCAAGTGAAACATGAAGAGTGACAAACTCAATGAAATGGATGATACTCTCATACACATCATAAGTATGATAAAGAGATGTTAGGAGGAGAATAATAAGGAAAATAACCACACACCAAAGCATCTTAAAGATCTTCATATTGAAATGCAACAAACATTTTTTGTATTTCGTAAAATATATAGATTTTTATTATTTTGAATTTTGAAATACAAAGGCTAATTTTAAGAAAAGCATCTAACACCAAAAAGAAATAATTATCTATCACAGGTTCACCAAAATGTAATATATTAAAATGGAAAATGGGAAGGATCTAAAATGTAGTAAGGTAATGGGGGGAATGTAAGATCTACTTCTTAATCCAAATTCCCAAAGGAAAGATCCAAATTGATTAACCACAAGGAAAAGATTAATACACAAATGAATCAATCAATGGAGATTATGGAGAAAGGAGAAAATCTTAAATTCCATTATAAGAAGTATGTATTGAAATATTAATTGAAATTGAAGATAAGTACTAACCTCAACATATGTCAGATCTGGAAAATGTGGTTTTTTGATGTTTGTACTCAGTTTTAGGAAATTCTGCAACCAAAGTTGGCTTGGAAACATAGAAATAGAGAAAACTAAGAAACCTTTTGCTTTTTTGAGCAAGGTCAACCTTGACCCAAGATAGGGGTAAGATATTACCTTGGGGCACAATCTTACCCCTAAAAGTTGACCTTGACTTGCACTACTCGGACAAAATTTCTATTTGCAGATCATGAAAGTTCACCGAAAAGGGTATTCAGATCTGAATCGTGATTCACTATCCCACACCTGTACCTACAAGAAAAAGGGTTTTATTGTTTGGATTAGGGGCTTTCCTTAGTCAAACCCTAGTTTGAAATCAACCTTAATAATGGAGTTGAAATAGAGAATGCTAGCAAGTAGTAGAAGTAGATCTAACAATGAAGCTATGATATTCAATAGATATGTAATTGTATTTGAAATGTAAACAAGTATGTTGATATGAAAGCTTGGACTCAACACCTAAAAACCACAAATGTAAATCAAAACCTCCATGATTGTATTCTTGGAATCTACCTTGAAGGGAGCATGAATTGATCTTGAAGATGAATAAAGGATCTTGAAGGTAGATCACACCATCATGATGGATAGATCTAGGGTTTTGAATGATGAATCTTGAATGCTTGAACCAAATCTCTTCAAAGGCTTGAATTCTTGAATCCTTGATCTTCAATGGAGAACTTGAATGCTTGAATGTGGATGATTTCTTGAATGCTTTCTTGATTGCACACTTGATTGGTGGATATCTCCTTGAGAGGGTGCTTTAAGAAAAGTGGATGAGAGAGAGAGATGATGTGAAATGAGAGAGGAAGGCTTCCTTTTATACAAGTCTAGGGGAAAAACTTCTAGAGAGGCCGACATAGGAGAATTAAATTCCCATTTAAACCTTAACCCCTAGAAATGGACCTAGATTAAATATAATTTAAGAGTTTACCATTCTGAAATCTGAAACAACTAACCCAGAAGCGAGAAATAAAACTTTCTGAAACCTGACATTCAAAAACTTCTGGATTCTAAAATATGGACCTAGAATCAGGGTTAAGGTCAACTCTGACCTAGGTCAAGGTCGAGGTTGACCTTGACCCAAAAAGTTGAATTTGACCCTGAGGTCAAGAATCTCAGGGTTTCAGGTCAGGATGCTATAAATAGGATGGAAAGAGGTGAAAACAAGAGTAGGACAAGGGGAAGAAGCCAAGATCAAGTTGAAAATCTATCAAGGCATCTAACATGACCCCAAACCACTTACTCAGAGGGCTAAACCTGTCCTAAATGGAAGTGATTCCATTTTTTGACAATACATCTACATCCCAAGGTGTAGGCACAACATCGTGTCATGTTGAAGCCACTAAGATGGTACACAATTCACACATAATGTTTTTGATGCTCCTAGAATTATTTATAGAAAGCCAAAATATTTGATTGATATTGATACTAACATTTTGCAAGCAATGCCTGACAAGATTCCCAAGTGTACTTGTCAAAGAAATGCTAATCGTATTTGGAGATCATTTTTTGAGAATTTAAACATGACAAGAATATGTCAACTATTTGTTGAAATGATGAGAAATCTAAAATTTAGGCCCATCATGAAGATTCTTGGGCTAAGAACCATGGATGAGTCAAGTGAAAAATCTATTGTAAAGAATCTAATGACTACATATGAGAGTGTGGGTTCTACATCATGCATGAAAGATAGTAATGTCACACGACACGTGCTTACATCAACAATAGTAAGCACTCAAATGAAGAAATCTCAACTCATTAGAAAGATAAGAAAAACATTCAAAATAAGTAGAAAGTCTCTAATGAGAGCCCTGGAAAGGTTTCAAAGAGTGGAAGATCCAAATAGCAATGAGTTATGGGAATTTTTCGGTAGGCTACCATGAAAAGATAAAACAATTATTGAAGCTTTGAAATCTTTGATTGAATAATTTTGGAAGAATAACACACGGGTATCTCCTAATCAAAGAGATTTTGTAAGAAGGAGGATTGGTAGTCGAATTTGTGTTCCACCTCCAAAACATTTTTTAGATTCAACTCAGACACAATTCTTTGCAAAATTTATGCATATGTATCCTCAAATTAAAATTAGTTAGAGATATTTTGAAATGTGTAAACCTTTTTATGTGAAGATAAATCACACATGCATAACTTGTTGTTGTAGGGTACATATTGAATTTTCTAACCATTTTGAAGTTTATAATAATATATGTGTAGATTTTCACTCTAACAAAGTTTTGTAGGATTGTAACATAAATGTCCCACCTAGATCTTCAAGGGAATTAATATCTACCATTTTATGTGAAAGACTAGTGGATGGTCAACAATTTTACAAGCTCTCATGATTGAATGGTACATGCATAGATTGCAGAGACTTGCGACATTTTCCAATTTGTCAACATATGAAGAGTACACATGCAATCAGTAATGAAATAGTGGAATTTGGAAAATATAAGACCGTGACATACAATTTAAAAGATGGAAAAGAGGCTAAAAGATGTGATTTAGTAATTGAAAAAATTCTAGTGTATTAGTTTATGGACATTTTTTGTCAAAAATTATTTATGAGTATGCAAGGCATACACATAGAGCATGATGGTTGGAAATGCAATTCAAGTTGTGCAATGACACATTACCACTTGATACCATTGTTTCAGTTGTGAACTTTGTAGAGAACTACACACTACAACCATAGAATGATGTGCAAGCAAAGTATTATAGCTCTCAACAGGTTGCTATATTTGTTCATATAACATTCATGCATTCACCTGACAGTATAGAGGAGAACATGAAGATATTGAGAGAGTATCATTTTTATATCAGCAATGATTGCTCACATCCTAAAGAGTTTGTACACGATTGCTTTTGACTATTTTATGGTCATTTGGCTAACAGGGGCATAAAATATTATCAACATATCATATGGTAAGATAATTATGCATCATAATTCAAGAATTCTCAAAAGTTTTAATTGTTGTGTAGGATGCATAAGATTATTGGAATTCAATATATGTGGAATTTCACAGAGCTTGATCATGGAAAGGAAGAGCATGATGGTGCAGGTGCATGTATTAAAAGAGCCTTAGCACGTGAAGAATTAAAGTACAAAGAGAAAGCAACATTGTCAGATGTGAGATGTATTGTCTAGTGGTGTAATGATACAATGGGTCTAGGTAATGAATGTGAGTCTACGGTTCATAGGTTTTTTTGGTTAATGGATGAAACTAACATTGCACCATATGAGGATTTTTGTACACTGATAGGATCAAGTGAGATACACTATTTTAGAAGTTGTAATGTAGGTTCATGGAGTATCCACACACGACATATGGAGTGCTTTTGTTCATCATGTGTAGATGAAGATTGGAATGGGTGCGAGTCAAAGGAATGGGTTGACAAATGGTATACATGTATTTTGAGCCCACTTACCTCCTATCATCCCCATGAATCACTACAACTGATAGAAATATATGGAATCATCCATTGACTTTGATCGCTTATCTGATCTAGTACAACCAGGTAAATTTTTCACATACAAATAATCTCAAATTTAGTACTTTATCATAAATATTCAGTAAACTAATGTCCTCATTATGTTTATATCATTACAGGCCATGTTTTTTGTTGTTATTGCACCTAAAGACAAATAAGGGACAAATTATTATTTGTGTCATTGTGTTGAGGCAAAAAATAAATTGGATCACTTGGTTATCAATGGTGAAGAATTAGAATACCCTATAGGAGTAGTGGTTGTAACTGGTACATGGTTTAGGTAGTATGCTATGAAGAACCCTAGGTTGTGGTTGTTCGGGGATTGGGAGACACACAGAAAGATTCTTCATTATTTGAACCTCATCATTGCATCAAATGTCTACTTGATCAGATATGAGGGAAGACCACATAATAAAAATCTTTGGAAGGTTCGTGAGTCAGACCGTGAGGCAATTCTCGAGACAATCAAGGGTAGGGCAGATCCAATTGGTTCATTGGACTAAATGGAGCTACAAAATATTGTAATGTCAAATCTATTTGAATACATGTGCATATATCATGTATATTTATATAGTACTTTATATTTATATATGCCATGGACCCCAATCTAGGCACAAGTTCACTTCCTCTGATCTCTTATTCCAACTTATCTTGACACCACACATAAGGACCCCGATCTAGGCTTCCCAATGCACCTAGAGCCTCCATTATGTCAAAAATTCAAATAGGGGTTTGACCTTGATTCTAACACCATATACTATCTTAACATGGTCCATATACCATGTTTCACAAACCCACCAAGTCTGGTCAACTCATCTTCCACCAATGCACTCCAACAACCCTTTAGGCTTGTAGCCTTCACCAGTCACAAATCAACCTTTTTCTTCTAATTTTCCCAAAAAAATCCAAAAAATAATCATTGATTTAGATACCCTTTTAGGTTCTCTAAATCCTGCCCAAGTCTTAGGGTAGACTCCTTTGGACCATATGTTTGATCCAATAACCTAGCACCCACCAAATAGGCCTAATTCACCCTCATTTGCAAAGTAACTCACAAAGATACTCATCCCCTTGAATCACAACCAAGGAAAAGTCTTTACTAAGGTTTTAAAAAAAATATTCTCAGGGTTTTAAGGCTTCATCCCTCACCTACACTTCTAGCCACCAAACCCTTGCTTCTAGGGTCACATAACTAGGGTATGTTCAAAAAGACCTTCAACACTATCTCCAGATCAAACCAATGGTTCCAACACATCATTTTGATCCCATACAACAATAATCCATCATGAAATGTATCTATTCTTAAGGCCCTTCACTCTCTAAGTGACTGGTGTAAGACCAACTCCCTTTAATTAACAAACTACCACCTCTCTATGGCTTCCAAACACATCATCTCCATATCCCTTCATAAAAACACTATGATACAAGGATAAAAATACATATTGAAACCTCTCCCACCAATAACAATAGCCACATTGGTGAAGTATTCAAATGCAAAACACTAATTGTACCCTCTACCCAAGCATATGAACACACTGTTACACTGACTATACCATGGGTAGATTCACTATTGTAGAGAATTTGATTATTTTAATTGATTCAGAATCATTACATTGGTTCTTCTTCACACCATACTCCACCATGCCATTACCTCATTTGGCACATAGAGTCACTCGAACGCTGCCGACCACTCCGGGCCGAAGTTTCCCTCAAGGCCCCTTTAGCATGAAATCGATGAACTTTACGAGGTGATATCTTAGAGCTCATGCAAAGGGGCATCAAAAGGCCAGGTGCTATAGGACTTTGTTACCTAGGCCTATAATAAGTAGTCTTGGTTTTTAGAGATTCAAGTTCATTTATATTTGGTAACACATTCTTGGTTGATGTTAAAACTTGTAGCGTTCCTTAGTTGAAATGGAGAACATTGCGTATCTTTCAAACCGTCAGTCATAGCATTGAACCATCTATTCCAACACCTCCGAATGGTCGAGTAAATTCCAGTGGCAACCTTGTTTGGCACATAGAGTTTCTCGAATGCTGTCGACTACTCCGAGTCGAAGTGTCCCTCAAGGTCCCTTCAACATGAAATTGGTGATCTTTATGGGGTGGTATCTCAGAGCTCGTGCAAGGTGGCATCAAACCATCAGGTGCTGCATAACCGTGTTGGCCTAGGCCTACAATAACCTATCTCAATTTTCAGAGATTTAAGTTTGTTTATATTTAACAACACATTCTTGCTCGATGTCAAAACTTGCAGTGTTCCTCAGTTGAAATGGACAACATTGTGTATCTTTCAAACTATCAATCATAGCATCGAACCATCTCTTCCAATAGCTCTGAATGGCTAGATAAACCCTGGTGGTAACCTCATTTGGCACACAAAATCACTCAAACGCTGTTAACCACTCTAGGCCAAAGTGTCCCTCAAGGTTTATTCAACATGAAGTCAGTGATCTTTACGGGGTGATATCTCGAAGCTCATGCAGGGTGGCATCAAACCGTTAGGTGCTATGAGACCGTGTCACCTAGGCCTATAATAAAATATCTCAGTTTTCAGAGATTCAAGCTCATTTATATTTGGCAACACATTCTCGGTTGATGTCAAAACTCATAGTGTTCCTTAGTTGAAATGGACAACATTGCGTATCTTTCAAACTGTTGGTCGTAGCATTGAACCATTTATTCCAATAGCTTTGAATGGCCAGGTAAATGCTATTGACAACCTTGTTTGGAAAACAAAGTTGCTCAAATATTGCCAACCACTCTAGGCCAAAGTGTCTATCAAGGTCCCTTCAACATGAAATCAACGATCTTTATGGGGTAGTATTGAGGAGCTCGTGCGGGGTGGCATCGAACCGTTAGGTGCTACGGGACCATGTCGCTTAGGCCTATAATAAACTATCTTAGTTTTCATAAATTCAAGCTCATTTATATTTGGAAACACATTCTCGATTGATGTCAAAACTCAAAGTGTTCCTCAGTTGAAATGGACAACATTGTGTATCTTTCAAACCGCTTGTTCCAACAACTCTGAATGGCTAGGTAAACACCAATGCAACCTTGTTTGACACATAGAGTCACTCGAACGCTGCCAACCACTCCTAGCTAAAGTGTCCCTCAAGGTCCCTTCAACATGAAATCAACAATCTTTACGGGGTCGTATCTCAGAGCTCGTTTGGGGTGGAATCAAATTGCTAGATGCTACAGGACTGTGTCGCCTAGGCCTATAATGACCTATCTCAGTTTTTAGAGATTCAAGCTTGTTTATATTTGGAAACACATTCTTGGTCGATGTCAAAACCTAAAGTGTTCCTCAGTTGAAATGGACAACATTGTGTATCTTTCAAACTGTCCGTCGTAGCATCAAACTATCTATTCCAATAGCTGCGAATGGCCGGGTAAACACCAATGGAAACTTTGGTTGGCACACAAAGTCACTTGAATGCTGCCGACCACTCCAGGCTGAAGTGTCCCTCAAGGTCCCTTCAATATGAATTCAACCATCTTTATAGGGTCGTATCTTAGAGCTTGTGTGGGGTGGCATCAAACCGTCAAGTGCTACGGGACCATGTTGCCTTGGTCTAGAATAACCTATCTCAGTTTTTAGAGATTCAAGCTTGTTTATATTTGGCAACACATTCTCGGTCGATGCCAAAACTTAAAGTGTTCCTTAGTTGAAATGGACAATATTGCATATCTTTCAAACTGTCAGTCGTAGCATCGAATCATCTATTCCAACAACTCTAAATGGCTGGGTAAATGCTAGTGGCAACCTCGTTTGGCACACAAAGTCACTCAAACACTGCTGACCACTCTAGGCTGAAGTGTCCCTCAAGGTCCCTTCAACATGAAATTAGAAATCTTTATAGGGTCATATCTTGGAGCTCGTGCAGGGTGGAATCAAAGCATTAGGTGCTATGTGACCGCGTCACCTACGCCTACAATGACCTATCTTAATTTTTAGAGATTCAAGCTTGTTTATATTTGACAACACATTCTCAGTCGATGTCAAAACTTGAAGTGTTCCTCAGTTGAAAAATAAAACATTGCGTATCTTTCAAACCATCGATCATAGCATTGAACCATTTATTCCAACAACTTTGAATGGCCGGGTAAATGCCAGAGGAAACCTCGTTTGGCACACAGAGTCACTCAAACGCTACCGACCACTCTGAGCTGAAGTGTCTATTGGAAATTTGGCTAAGTTAGATATCTAGATGTTGTCATTGTGGCAACATATGACCTACATGAAGACCACATATGTCAGAGATCAGTTATGTCAGAGCCCAGAGAAAAATTGTCTAAGTGTGAGTAGTATTTTCCCAGTGTAACTAGAGATAGTTTTGATTGGCGATGTCAATTGGAGTAAGTTCAGTGCTAGCACACTTGAACATGGATACTATGATGTATATTGAAGACTCACCTGAGAGCACAAGTCTATACGACATGTATGAAAGAAGTTATTGTAGTATTACAGGAACAAAGTTGAAGTCGACAGGACATAATAGAAGACATAATTGGTAAATAGTTAAGGGATTATTTTGTTTATCAAAATAATGTATTAATCATATAAAGGGATGACATCCTAGATGTTAACCCTTGGGTAGCACATGTTAAAATATATTTTTTAAAGTACTTTATGTTTTGGTAAAGCCGATTGTAAAAGTTATTATACCTAATAACTTGTAGAAATGTAAGACATATGGAATGCGAAGAAGTGTAATGATATAGATATATATGCAAAAGGTATTGATGCAAAGTTGTGAAAGACAAGTAAGAAAGTATAAGGTTATTTACCTTGTCTTATCTTGTAATCAATAATTATTGTAAATTACATGTTTGGGTAGTGGGCTCATCTTGTAATCATTCCATTTTGTACTACCAACTCTTAGTAGGGTTGATGCTTCTAACAAGGCCTAGAGTCCCTTAATCAAGACTGAGACACTATATATATGTAACAAACTCCTAACAGGGTCAACATCCTTAATATGATACTTTTGATTAGTGGATCTTTGTGGGTACCATCCCAATCGAGGTTTTCCCTTGGCTAGGGTTTCGTCGAGAACAAATAATGTGTTATGAGTTCTTTTGCTTTACTATTATGCTTATTCTTTAATTTACTATGTTATGCATGTATTAGGATAATCTATTATATCCATAATTGGGCAAAAGTAAAAGTTTGTAGAATACTGATTCACCCCCCCTCTCAGTATTCCCTATTTCTAACAATTGGTATTAGAGCTTAGTTACTCAGAAAAGAATCATTCAGAAAAATCCTAGCAGCTTGAGTAAGATCTCTATGGATATGAATCAACTATAGAAAAATCTTGAAGAAGCTCTTGAATATATTGATATACTTATTGAAGAAAGATATATTCTGAAAGGAAAATATGATGATGCAAAGAACCTCATTGAGAAGCGAAAAAAGAAGCTGGAAGAGCTGAAAATAGAAAAGGAATCTACAATTCAAATTGAAGATTGTGATGATAATCTGGAAAAAGAAAATGACATCCTTAAACATGAATTGAAGATAGTAAATCTGAAATTGAGTTCGAAAGATGGAAACAACAAGAATGAAGCAAATTTGAAATTTGAGAATGAAAACCTAAAATCTGAGAAAGAAGATCTGAAATCTAAACTTTGTAAAGTGACATCTAAACTTGAGAAAAACAAATTGCAGTATGCTGAACTTGAAAAGTACAATACAATTGTGAAAGGTGAACTGACTCAGTCTAAGCAACAACTTGAAAGACTATATTCTACTAGTGAGAAGATTGATGAACAAATGTCTTATCAGAAGCCATTCTATGATAAAACTGGTCTTGGATTTAACTCATCTAAGGTAAGTGAAGAAAGGAAGGAACCAGATCTGAAAGTTTTTGAAAACATAGAAGAAAAGAAATCTGATGAAGCTAACAAATCTGAGAATACACCTAAACAAGAAGAATCACCTAAAGGTATGCAAAAAGAATTTAAAGGTAGATGTTTTGCATGTAATAGTTTTGGTCATATGAAGAAAAATTGTACAGGTAAGCAATTTAAACCTCTTAATGGTTATTGTTATAATTGTCATGGTTTTGGACATAGAGCTATTGAATGTAGGAAGCCTAAATTTAATGAGAATAATAGTAGTAGAATATTTAGAGATACTAACCATGTAGTTAAGAAACCTACTGAAGATATGAACAGAAGAAATGGAGTAGTATGTTATAGATGCAACAAGGTTGGACACATTGCCAGGAATTGCATATCACAAATCAACCAGACAAGACCAAGATATGGAAACAATGGAGTAGTTTATCAGATATGCAACAAATTTGGTCATACATCAAGGTTTTGCATAATGAAGAATATGAGAAACCCTAATCCTAGAAGTCATGCAAGGAGAAATGAGAATGCAAGCAACAGTCAAGGAGGTTGCTGTAGTAATTCAGAAGAAGTAAAGTTTATTAAAGCCACAGATCAAGGAGACACATTCAGCACTGAAGGTAATCAGAAAGGTGAAGTATCTAATGGTAAGATTGAATCTCTTCCAAACCCATCTCAAAGTACTTAATTCATAAAGAATGCATTAGAATAAGAACTTAGGATAGTGTAGAAGTTAGCATAGGATGAATTGTGTCTTGCATAGTTAATGTAAGGTAGTATATGATGTAATGATGCTATGGTTAAGAGCGCATGAGCTAATATGAAGTTATACAGGATCGCAAGAAGTTTTAAGTTTTGCAAGTAAGCAAGAACAACTTTTTGGAAAGAAGCGGCAACAGAATTGAATGCGATGTCAGAATCTTGTAAGATTGAAAGGTTAAAAGCTTATGATCAGTATTGTTTGATCATTAAAGTGAATACAAGTGTTAAGGAGATCAAAGCAGTAGTGATTGAAAGTAGATTGGAAGGATTTGGTGAAGGACTTTCATGTCGAATCTACGCAAAGCCCTAAATCGTGAAATTGAGGTATTTCACTAAGAAAATCAATCAGTCAGTTAAATAATTTGCAGAAGATATGGATGTTTCTTTGATTCAGAGTATAAGGGATAATATTAGACCTAAGATTAAAAGGGAACCAATAGAACCCTTAGAGGAAGACCCTAAATTAGCATTGTCATCCGTACCAGACAAAGTTTTACATTTAGAGAATGTTAGAAGCTATTTTGGATGCAAGCTTGAAACCCTCAGTGAAAGTGATTTTACTAAGGAGTATGAGAAGCTATAAAATTAGGATATGTCTTTGAAAGTAGAGCTTGAATATTTGAAAGACAACAAAATCATAAAGTATTCACTACAATACAAATTTGATGATGAAGAATGCACCAAGATAATTTTGAGCAAAATTCATAATGGAAAGTTTTGGTTAGATGATAGAGTGATTGATATAACAACAGACCTAATCCATGATGTAACTGGTTTGTCTAAATCTGGAGCTATACCATTAAATGACAAAAATATGAGGAAAACAGTACTAGATAATACTAAGTCATCCTACAATGGTAGAGGAATAGTGATTAGTAAGATTCAGCAAGATGATGTTAGATACTTATGCAAGATCTTAACATCTAAGTTTTGTGCCAACTCTAGAGAAGATGACATGGCAACTGGTATGATTCATGCAACTTATTTGATGTGTGTTGATAAAGTGCAAGTGGATATGTGAGAAATTTTGAGAATTCAATTATTTGAGAACTTGGAAAAGATTAAGAAGACTAAGAATTCCCAGTTTAGATTCTCATCCCTGATCACATATATGTTTTTCCATTTGTTGAGAAGATTCCCTTACACTATTAGTGAAGATTGGAATGATGGCAATACCATAATGGAAATAATCAACAAATTATATACGAGACATCTTATAGACAAGGTCAATGAGAGTGCAATTTTAGTGATCAAAACATTTCAGAACTTGACGAAGAATAGATCAAGAATTCCATAGTCTATTATTGAGAAGTATAAAGATGATGTATGCTTTATGGTTGACACCGACTTTACCTACATTGAAGTAGTTGAACCTAGAGTAGAATTCATAAACCCTCTTGGTTATGAAATTTATGAAGCTAAAGTAGAAGAGTATGTAAATAGATTGATGAAATATAAGTTGGATATAAATTGCAACAGATTTGGGACTTATGAGGAGAAATTCAACTTCGAAAAGTCTATTCAAGAAGAAAAACAATCTAAGAAGAGAGTAGAAAGTACCATCAAGAAAATTTTGAAGAATACAAGTATGATAGAATAGGAATTTCTAATTGCAAAGAATACAACAACAACACTTAGAGATATTGGACAAAAGGGAAGTTTTGTCTGTTCCACCCCTATTAGCAGTTGAGATTGGAAACTTGTAGCATGTAGTCAAAATGGAGAAAGTTGAGAAGGAACAAGAAACTAGGAAGTCTACAAGATCTTCCTCCACTCCACCAGGGAAAAGAGTAAAAGAAATAGCTACTAGACCAGGCAAGAGACAAAAGACAATAGTTGCTCTAGTGCAGAGGAAAATAGCAGAGATAAATGATGATGAGGATACAAAAGTTAACAAGAAGAAGTGGAAGCCTAAGATTGAAAAAGTAAATGATCAAATCATTAATGATGGAGATTTTTCAAAGATGAACAAGTATTATGATCTCTATAACTATTCAGAGAGATTAAAATTGGAAAATGTAGTTGTGAGGCATATGATCCTAGATGACAAGAAATTTGATACAATTCAAGGAAAGATTCCTGATGATCTATTTGAGAAGCTGGTAAACAGAAAGAAGAGAGTAGTTGAAGAAGATAACAAAATCAGAGAGAAATTTGTGAGGAAGCTCTATGACATTAGAAATGAAGACCACTTTAAGGAAATCATGAAATAACTTGGTACACTTCTGAGAACAAAAAGGAGAACAATTCTGATAATGGGAGGTAATTATGAGGAAATAAATAAGGAAACTGAGCGGGCAGTTGTAAAGGTGATGACAACAAGTGTTGGTAAGTAGTCTACTGTAGCAGAACAAGCTATGGAAGCTGAGCATCAAAAGATTCCCTCTACACCACCTTCAATTAACATTGAAGATGAATCAATGAATGTGGAAGGAATAAATACCACATTGAACACTAATGATAATCCTTTTAGCCACCTAGAGAACATTGTTGACAATTCAGCTTTTGAAGAGCAGGATAGCTCAATTGAAGAGGAAAGGAAAGAAATAAGGAAAGAAGTAGAGAAACAAGAAAAAATTCAAGTTAATTTAGAGTTTCAAGGATAGAAAGATACTCCAAGAAAAGTGGAAATTACTCCTACCCCTGAGATTGTAGCAAAGAAGCCACAAATTGAATCACTTTTTGCTGATATAGGAAAAGAAGTTGATGATGATGATCAGATGGAGTTGATCTCATCCATGAACAAGATAATTGGAAAGAACAAGAAGGTGAAAAGCCTTGAAGGATTATTGTAGGAAGTAACAGGATAATTACAGAGTGTTGTGAATAATCAAGTAAAAGAGACAGATTCACAAATTAAAGCCAGAGAAGTGATGAAGACATTTGACAATGAATTTACAAATTTGTCTAAAATTGCTATAGTGAAGGCTCAGGTAGCCTATGAGGCCAAAATGTTTCTTGATGTAAGTCAAAATATCAAAAATGATATCAGTAATTTGGATGTCTATATAAAATATTTGAGAAGGAATTTGGACAAAGGAAAAGCTCTATATATACAATGTACAAATTCAGACAACCATGTATCTGAAGTGATTAAGAAGATAAGAGAAAAGGAGACTGAAATTCAAACAGAGGTAAATCTGTTAGCTAGTCCTAATGTAAAGATACTAGATATTGAGAAAAAAATCAGTAAAATAAATGATGAGATAAGGATTCTTAATGATGAAAAAGATAAGAAATTGAAAAAGATTCGCTCTTCTAAGAGAGCACATTTCAATCAAATTAAGTACCATTGAAGGACAGTTGGAAGAATGTCTTTCATTAAAGACATCTTATGAGAAGTTTAATTTTGCAAACCTTCATGCATGTGAGATCGCATCTTATGGTCTATGTGCACTACTCAGTGTTGCAGACAACATTAAGAAGACATGGGAGAAGGAATTAGAAAGCATAAAAGTGAACTTTGCAGATTGTGTTGCAAGCCTATCGGCTCTGCAATTTTGAATCAAGGTAAACTATTTTAAGAACACAGTTTTGGCACCCCTTTTTTGTCATTGTTGTCAAAGGGGGAGTGATAGAAGAAAATTGATATAGATGATAAGGAATTATATTCCTAGGGGGAGCATAGATAAGATATATGGAGTCATAAGGATAATGAAGATATATTTTTTTCTATGGCCACAATTTTGAGTTTTTTTTTGAGTTTTGAGACTTAGCCAATTTTCTTATATGTTGCCACCAATGACAAAGGGGGAGATTGTTGAAAATTTAGTTGAGTTAGATATCTAGATGTTGTCATTATGGAAACATATGATCTACATGAAGACCACATATGTCAGAGCGCAAAGCAAAATTGTCTAAGTGTGAGCAGTATTTTCCCAGTGTAACCAGTTATAGTTTTGATTGGTGATGTCGATTGGAGTTCAGTGCTTGTGAAATTGAACATGGATACTATGATGTATATTGAAGACTCACTCAAGAGTGCAAGTCTGTATGACATGTACGAAAGAAGTTATTGTAGTATTACAGGAACAAAGCTGAAGCTGACAGGACATAATAGAAGACATAATTGGTAAATAGTTAAGGGATTATTTTGTTTATCAAAATAATGTCTTAATCATATAAAGGAATGACATCCTAGATGTTAACCCTTGGGAAATGTATGTTAAAATATATTTTGTAAAGTGCTTTATGTTTTGGTAAAGCCGACTGTAAAAGTTATTATCCCTAATAACTCGTATAAATGTAAGACATATGGAATGTGAAGAAGTGTAATGATATAGATATATATGTGAAAGGTATTGATGTGAAGTTGTGAAAGACAAGCAAGCAAGTATAAGGTTATGTACCTTTCCCTATCTTGTAATCAGTAATTATTGTAAATTACATGTTTGGGTAGTGGGCTCATCTTGTAATCATTCCATTTTGTACTACCAACTCTTAGCAGGGTTGAGGCTTCTAACAAGGCCTAGAGTCCCTTAATAGGACTGAGACACTATATATATGTAACAAACTCCTAACAGGGTCAACATCCTTAATAGGATACTTTTGATTAGTTGATCTTTGTGGGTACCATCCCCACCAGGGTTTTCCCTTGGCCAAGGTTTCCTCGAGAATAAATAATGTGTTATGAGTTCTTTTGCTTTACTATTATGCTTGTTCTTTAGTTTACTATGTTATGCATGTATCAAGATAATCTGTTATATCCATAATTGGGCAAAAGTAAAAGTTTGTAGAATACTGATTCACCCCCCTCTTAGTATTCCCTATTTCTAACAGTGTCCCTCAAGGTCCCTTTAGCATAAAATCAATGATCTTTATGAGGTCATATCTTAGAGCTCATGTGGGATGGAATCAAACCGTCAAGTGCTACAGGACCGTGTCACCTAGGCCTACAATGAAATGTCTTTGGTTTTTAGAGATTCAAGCTTGTTTATATTTGGCAACACATTCTCGGTCGATGTCAAAACTTGAAGTATTCCTTAGTTGAAATGGACAACATTGCATATCTTTCAAACTGTAGGTCATAGCATCGAATCGTCTCTTCCAATAGCTTTAAATGACTGGATAAATGTCAGTGGAAACCTCATTTGGGACATAGAGTAGCTTGAATTCTACTGACCACTCCGGGTCGAAGTGTCTCTCAAGGTCCCTTAGCATGAAATCAATGATCTTTATGGTTTTGTATCTCGGAGCTCATGTGCGGTGGAATCAAACAGTCAGGTGCTACGGGACCATATCACCTAGGCCTACAATAACCTATCTCAATTTTTAGAGATTCAAACTTGCTTATATTTGGCAACACATTCTTGATCGATGTCAAAACTCTAAGTGTTCCTCAGTTGAAATGGACAATATTGTGTATCTTTCAAACCATTGATCGTAGCATCAAATGGTTTATTCCAACAGCTCTGAATGGTTGGATAAACATTGGTGGAAATCTCATTTGGCACACATAGTCGCTCAAACACTGGTGACCACTCCGGGCTGAAGTGTCCCTCAAGGTCCCTTCAACATGAAATTGGAAATCTTTACGAGGTCATATCTCAGAGCTCATGTGGGGTAGAATCAAACTGTCAAGTGCTATTAGACCATGTCGCCTAGGCCTGTAATGACCTATCTAAGTTTTTAGAGATTCAAGCTCATTTATATTTGACAACATGTTCTCAGTCGATGTCAAAACTTGAAGTGTTCCTTAGTTGAAATGGAAAACATTGCGTATCTTTCAAATCGTCGGTCATAGCATCAAATCATCTATTCCAACAACTCTAAATGGCTTGGTAAACGCTAGTGGCAACCTCATTTGGCACATAGAGTTACTCAAACGCTGCCGACCACTCTGGGCTGAAGTGTCCCTCAAGGTCCCTTCATCATGAAATCAATGATCTTTACAGGGTCGTATCTTAGAGCTCATGCGGAGTGGCATCAAACCTTCAGGTGCTATGAGATTGTGTCACCTAGGCCTATAATAATCTATCTTGGTTTTCAAAGTTTCAAGCTCATTTATATTTGGAAACATATTCTCGATCGATGTCAAAACTCAAAGTGTTCCTCATTTGAAATGGACAACATTGCATATCTTTCAAACCGTTGGTCGTAGCATCAAATCATCTTTTCCAACAACTTTGAATGGCTGGGTAAAGGCTAGTGGAAACCTCATTTGGCACAAAGACTCACTTGAACATTGCCGACCACTCTGTGCTGATGTGCCCCTCAAGGTGCCTTCAACATGAAATTGGTGATCTTTATAGGGTCATATCTTAGAGTTCATGTGGGGTGGAATCAAATTGTTAGGTGGTACGAGACCATGTTGCCTAGGCCTACAATAACCTATCTTGGTTTTCAAAGATTCAAGCTCGTTTATATTTTGCAACACATTCTTGGTCTATGTCAAAACTCAAAGTGTTCCTTAGTTGAAATGAACAACATTGCGTATCTTTCAAACTGTCAGTCATAGCATCAAAACATTTTCTCCAACAACTCTAAATGCCTGAGTAAACACCAGTAGAAACCTCTTTTGGCACACAGAGTCGCTTGAATGCTACTGACCACTCTGAGCCGACGTGTCCCTCAATTAGGTCCCTTTAGCATAAAATTAGAGATATTTACGAGGTCATATCTTAGAGCTCATGCAGGGTGGAATAAAATCATTAGGTGCTACAAGATCGTGTTTCCTAGGCCTACAATAACCTATCTCAATTTTTAGAGATTCAAGCTCATTTATATTTGGTATCACATTCTTGGCCAATGTCAAAACTCAAAGTGTTCCTTAGTTAAAATGGACAACATTGCATATCTTTCAAACTGTCAGTCGTAGCATCGAACCATCTATTCCAACAACTTTGAATGGTAGGGTAAACACCAGTGGAAACCTCGTTTGGCACAAAGAGTTTCTCAAACACTATTGACCACTCCAGGCTGACTTGTCCCTCAAGGTCCCTTCAGCATGAAATTGGTGATCTTTACAGGGTCCTATCTTATGTGCAAGGTGGAATAAAACCATCAAGTGCTAGGGGACCGTGTTGCCTAGGCCTACAATAACCTGTCTCATTTTTTAGAGATTCAAGCTCATTTATATTTGGTAACACATTCTTGGTCAATGTCAAAACTTGAAGTGTTCCTCAGTTGAAATGGACAACATTGTGTATCTTTCAAACCGTCAGTTGTAGCATCAAACTGTATGTTACAATAGCTACGAATGGCTAGGTAAACACTACTGACAACCTCATTTGGCACACAGAGTCACTCGAATGTTGTCGACCACTCCAAGTCAAAGTGTCCCTACAGGTCCCTTCAACATAAAATTGATGATCTTTATGAAGTCATATCTCAGAGCTTGTGCGGGGTGGAAGCAAATCGTCAAGTGCTACGAGACCATGTTTCCTAGGCCTACAATAACCTATCTCAGTTTTTGGAGATTCAAGCTTGTTTATATTTGGTAACACATTCTTGGCTGATGTCAAAACTCAAAGTGTTACTCAGTTGAAATGGACAACATTGCACATCTTTCAAACTGCCGGTTGTAGCATCAAATCGTCTATTCCAATAACTCTAAATGGTGGGGTAAATGCTACTGACAACCTCATTTGGCACATAGAGTCACTCAAACATTGCTGACCACTCTGGGCCGAAGTGTCCCTTAAGGTCCCTTTAGCATAAAATTAGTGATCTTTACGAGGTCATATTTCGGAGCTCATGCAGGGTGAAATCAAACTGTTAGGTGCTACGAGACCATGTTGCCTAGGTCTATAATGACCCGTCTCAATTTTTAGAGATTCAAACTCATTTATATTTGGCAACACATTCTCGGTTGATGTGAAGACTCAAAGTGTTCCTTAGTTGAAATGGACTACATTGCGTATCTTTCAAACTGTAGGCCGTAGCATTGAACCATTTGTTCCAACAGCTCCGAATGGTCGTTTAAACACTACTAAAAACCTTGTTTGGCACACAGAGTCACTTGAACGCTGCTGACCACGCCAGGCCAAAGTGTCCCTCAAGGTTCCTTTAGCATAAAATTGAAGATCTTTACAAGGTCATATCTTGGAGCTCATAGGTGGTGGAATCAAACCGCCAGGTGCTGCAAGACCATGTTGCCTAGGCCTACAATAACCTATCTCATTTTTTAGAGATTCAAGGTCATTTATATTTGGAAACACATTCTTAGTTGATGTTTAAACTTATAGTGTTCCTTAGTTGAAATGAACAACATTGCATATCTTTCAAACCATTGGTCATAGTATCGAACCGTTTGTTCCAACAAATCTAAATAGTCGGGTAAACGCTACTGAAAACCTTGTTTGACACACAAAGTCACTCAAATGCTGTTGACCACTCAGGGCCAAAGTGTCCCTCAAGGTGCGAGCAGGATGATGAGTGCAAAAATGTATTATATCCTTATTTTGTATTTTTTTCATGTAGGGATGTAAGTTGATGTTGTTTGAAGATCACTAAATGAAGATGGACTACTAGATTGTGTGGTTTGTATGGAAGAACTGGTGTAGGGCACCCTAATGAAGGTAGGAGGGTCACTTGGGTGACTAATTAGTTTGAATAAGATACAAGACCTATAAGGAGTTCCAATTGATTTGGATCAGTTGAGGAGGCTGATAGGACTTTATTTAAGTGCTTGGAGGTCTTCTATTTTAGATGGTATAGACTGGAGGCAAGAGTTGTACGGACCATGTCTTGTTTGAGTAATAAATTTCATATTTATTGTAATTTCTCATAGTTTTTGGATCTATCATTGAAATCCATACTTGTGCATGGTTGAGATATATTGTAAACACATCTTTTGAATAAATTTTATAGTCATTTCTTTGATTTGGTGCATTTCCTTTTGATTGGTTTAAAATAGTGCTGAGAATTGTCTTATTTTAAGATGTAAATAGAATGATCCATCCCCTTTTTTATAATTATTGTCACTTGGGGATGGATCCAATCATTTTATTATAGCATTATAACAATTTGAATGTAGGAATGAGAAGCATTTTGCAAGTGGGCATTGATTGGAGGAGTTGTTGGGGTTGAGGAGTGACCAAGGGTCATTGAAATGAAGCCATAGGTATAGCAGCGGAGAATAAAGCCCTTGGAGGTGGTCATTTGATGATTGAATCTATCTGAGGATGGTATATTAATGGTGGAAAAACTTTCATTTGGTTGGTATGGTGTTTGGAGGTCATACATTGAGAGATCCCTAGTTTATAGCTATTTTTAAGACCAATTTGGGGCTTTCATATCCAGAAGTGTCATAGAGTCAAATTGATGGAATCTTCTTCTAATTAGATCCATTTCATATGAAATTTACAAAGCATACAACATCCACATTAACATAAATTAGTATACATAAATACACCAAACACATGAATTACATACCTAAAACATAAAAAATATATATTCGTAGGACATGAAGCCAAATATATATGTCCAATAATGTCATACATCGAATATATCCAATATAGTTAAACTGGCTTACTCAAAGCCAAATGGATGTACAATGTATCACTGATATAATATACAAAAAATATGTCCACTAATGCCATATAGGCATACAATCTATATCCCTAATCTAGTCCTTTCCTGCAAGGGGAAGAAAACAAATCTTGAGCGGTCTTCGATCGTTGCATCGATGGAGATGTAGTGGATGCTGTAGTTTTTTGAGTGCACTCACTAGTCCTCCTGTCTAGACTCTTTTGCAGCTCAAGATGATAATTTTTTAAAGCATTAATAACTAATATACATCAAAATTGAATTATACAATGACATAAAATAGAATATTTGCTTATCGCTAGCAAATAGTCATGATGTACATCCATCGAATGCACATGTTGATGATCTGGAGTAATAAGTCCCTACAAAAATGATCAAAATAATAATTAAAATACATACATAGATATCATTATAAAATTCAATACAAATTTCATAACTTAGTCAGTGCTTCAGAACTAGCTACTGTTGTAGCTACTCCATGATCCAAAGTATCACGAACAGAAGGAGGAGTCTCTGATATCAATAGCTGAAAATGAAATAACAAAAGTATTATGTAGTTATCAAGATTACATATATTTTTTACAACCCTACTAATGAATAAATGATACCTCCGTGAAGGTTCCACTGCGTCCTTCGGTGTGTGGTGTCGATGTCAAAGCTCCAACATTCAACTAGTGCACATGTACATGGCAATTTAGAAGATAACCGTTCATATAAGAATGTACTACATCTGACATGTTAATTATAATGCATTACTACATATATATACCTTTGGACTCAATGATGATGTCACAAAGCCAGCTGAAATAATGTGATCACCGTAATGACCACTTTGCCTTTGGATTTTGATCATAATTTGTCTAGTAATTTAGTTATTCATTCATTTATTAATTAAATATAATCAAGTAAATAAAATTAACATGCAAATAAAGATACCTCAAGGAAAGTGGCATGATGCCCTTCGCTGTCTATTGTGAATGTCGATGGTCCACCAGTGAACTAATGCACATGCACAATAAGTTATGATACAATCATTCATATAATTAAATAATAATCAAATATATTAATTAAAATGTTTTTATTCAACACATACTTGTGGACTTGATGACGATGTGTAGAAGGGGGTAGGAGGGTCATTTCCACTGCCACCACCACCGACACTATTTCCCTAAATTTTGATCATAATCAATAGGTACTAAATTAATTAGTTATTCTTTTATAAATGAAATATGATAAAGGAAATTTAATGAACTTGGAAATATTTACCTGTGTGTTAATGCCAAATGTCATATTTAGAAAATCATCAGTCATCATTTCACGATCCTATTCCTCTCTCTTGGTAGTACCAAATGTGCACAAAGATCCACATGACCAAAAAATATGCCCCCTCAAAGATTGACCATGGTCACCCTCAACTAAAGGAGTGACACACTGAATGTGAGTATTTGTCAGAGCACTAATCGTGCCTAGTGTGTCCGCCTCTACATATTCCTTCACAATGGAAGGAATACTAACATAGTCCACCTGTGGCTTGCCAATGGGAACCCTAGGTGCATTAGGGTTACGATGTGCCCTCGCTATATCAAATGATGACCCCCCTCCTCTACCCTCAAAATCTAGAAAGTCAAAATAATTTGGCACTTCCTTGAGTACAAACTTGCAATAAAGTTTCCTCAAGAAATATATAGGAACCTCATGATTGTTAAAGGGAGGGGAATCAAAGACCATCTACCATCTCTCCCAAAAGTTTTTTTAATGTCTTCATTCAAGCACCAATGAATTGCAAACCTCCTTGTTGTACTTCTAAGAGTATCAGTGTCCCCTGGTTTTTTAAAGAGTTTGCAAATGTCATCTTTTATGATTTTTTTCTTTTTTATGTCCTCATATGATAATTTATTTGCATAATATTGTTTTTGGTCTTCTTTTTTATCATGCCATAAATTAAGTTGCCCACTAACCGAGCCTATGTGGGTCAAGATTCATTCTAATGATTTTGCAAGTCTTTCCCTTCCAGGATTTGTAGCAATAGAATCTTTTAACCTCCTAATTAAAGATTCTAATTCTTTTTTCCTTCTTTCAATTTCGTTGATAAAATTTTCTTGTGTTCCAAGAGGAGATTTCTCGATTGGTGGAGGTGGTTGAGGTTCATTTTCTTGGTTATTTTATTCATTCATTTCTTCATGAGGAGATGGAGGGTTTGGTTGAGGGTTTTGTTCAGGGAGATCATTTCTTCCTGGCAATTAAAAAACTAGATTTTAAATTCTTAATTACACATAAAATCTAAGAAAACAAATTTTAACAAAACAAATTGCTTCAAAACTAAAATTTCCATACAAATAAGAGGCATGGGTTGTAAAAATACTTACCTCTTCTTCTGGATCGAGCTTGAGGACATCGTGGAGCCATTCTTTATGCAAATTGATGGATGAATGAAATGAAATGGATTGAACAAGCAAAAGGATTTTGTGTATGCACTTGGGAAGCCCTCTTTCGCTGCAAACGTGGGTTTGTGGAAAGAAAAATAGGTTTTCCCAAATGCAAAAAATACTTTATAGTGTTTTGCAAAGTGTGTGCGGCCTTGCTTTTGGTCCCCCATCGACCATAGTGCATTTACACTAAAGTGCATGTGCCTTATAGGGTGCACGCGCTTTAGTGTGTACGCACTATGGTCGATGGGGGACCAAAAAGCAAAGTGGCACCTTTTTGGTCCCCCATCTTTGTGCATATACCCTTATCCTAATTGTCTCTGATTAAATATTATTTGGTGATAAATAATATTATTTTATTTATCCTAAGTGTAATTGATTGAATATGATGAATATTTAATTAATTAAACTTAATTTTACCACTTAATTATTTTAATTAGATTTAATTAGATTACTCCTAATTAATATTATTTATTTGACAATAAATCACAATTTCTAAAAATAATTGATTGAATATTTATTTAATTGATTAAAATCAAAGGATCCCCCAACAAAAATGATTTCATTTTAGATGATGCAAGGAATGATAAAGTAGTTTTATCACAACCATCAATGGAGGAAGAAGTCAAGCAATTAGACTACAATAATTCTGATGGGTAGAATGAAGCCTCACCTATGGGCCCTAAAGTGACAAAGGAAATGGACCTACAATGTGATGGGCTAAAGGAAAAGAAATCAAGATTCAATCTCCCAGGAAGCCCTACTCTTAGAAATAATTTAGGAAAGGTAGAGGTTAATGATAAATCAACTCCAAAAACAAGAGACAACTCTAAAGGGGTCTCGACGGATAATTTAGAAAACCCCAAATCTGAAAATGAAAAAATTCAAGAAGTAAACACAATTTCAAATTATATAGGGGAATCATTAATAGAGGAATTATTGGAACAACTTTTGGATGAAATTTGTGATCCAGAAGAATTAAAATGCTAGAAGGAGCTCCTAGTTGAGGGAATTAATTTGAATATCGACACCTTTGGAGGATTAGTAGAAGAACTGTTAATAAATTTGAAGAACAAGGAATCACAGGAGTAGGAATCTCTAGGCATTGCTTAGCTTAAAGATAGTAAGAAATCCCCGAATTGTGTAGAAAAAGAAAGGAAAAGAGGTAGAAAGCCTAACACAGAATTAAGAGGCTTGGCTGGGGAAGCTGTAGGATAGGTCAAAATTACATTTATTCTGAATGCAGGGAAGGGGAAGAGCCTTCCCAAGGAGCTGTGAATGTGCTTTCATGGAATTTTAGGGGCATGAACGCCCCTAACAAGAAGCAGTTAATCAAACGTTGTATCAAAATTCACAACCCAAAGATTATGTTAATTCAAGAAATGAAGTTAGATAACATAGAGTTAGGGAATTTTAAAAAGAAATTAGGGCTGAGGGAAATTAAAGCCTCACTAGAAAGGGTGTGTCAGGTGGCTTGGAAATTATTTTGGATCCGCGATGTATCTCAATAAACATAACAGTGAGAAGGCAATATTGGATGAGCGGAACAGTCAAGAACTTTAGACTCAATCTGACCTTTAATTTAGTAAATTTATATGGTCCAATTCAAAATAAAGATAAACTTTCAGTTTGGCAAGAGATAGAATCATATCTCAATCAGAAAAAGGACACACTATTTTTCAGGTGGTGACTTTAATGTGATAACAAAGATTTCTGAGAAAAGAGGAGGTGTGAATACCCTGCCATTAGCAACTAGAAAACTTTACCCAATGGAGAGATAGGAACTCCTTTTTGGAAATTTCGACAGAGAAGTCCTTCACTTGGAACAATAGAAGACTAGGTTTTTGCAACATTGTAGAGAAATTAGATAGATTCTTCCTTAAAGGAAGCCTGACCAATTATGATGTTTCACTCTCAGCCAACATCCTACCGTTATTTGGATCATACCACTACTCGATACTTCTTAACATCTCAACACAAACTAAACCAAAAAAATGTGCCTTTAAATTTGAACAAGCATGGTTAAGGGATCCTGAAATCTTGAAGCTGATTGATTCTTGGTGGTCAGAACCTAAGATAACGGGCTCCAAAATGTACATATTAGTAAACAAACTAAAGTGGATTAAAAGAAAATTGTTAGAATGGAACTCTAAGTTTGGTAACATCTTCGAAAAGAAACTAAAACTAGAAATAGAATTGGGAGAAGTTAATTCTTAGGTTATTAAGGATGGTATGAATGATGACCTGTACCATAGGGACAAGAATTTTCTCAAAGATTACGAAGAGATATTAGCTAGAGAAGAAATTTTATGGAAACAAAAATCAAGAGAAACTTGGTTGGAAGTAGGTGACATAAATACTAAATTCTTTCATAATAGTACCAAACAAAGAAGGAATACTAATAGGATTTCTAGTATTATTAATGACAAGGGTGAAACCATAGAGGATTATAAAGGAATAGAAATCAAGGGTATTTTAAAGAATAGAAATATTTTGTTAAACAACTTGAATGATACATTAGTATGGGATGGATCTAAATCAGGAGAATATAACACAAAGGATGACTATAAGCTCATTGTCCAAAACTACAAGAGACCCAAAACCACTTTACCAATTCACCTATGTTGGGGCAAATATTGTTCACTGAAAGTAGGTTTTTTCACATGGTTGGCCATGAATTATAGACTTTTAACCCCGGATAGATTTAAGAAACTAGGTTTCTCTGGCCCTAGTAGATCTCCACTTTGTGAAAATAACGAAGAAGATGTAGACCATTTATTCTTAAATTGCCCTTTTAAAAATCTCTGTTGGAATTGGTTGCAAAGGAACTTGGGATGGTCCTTAGCCTTTTCCCATTCCCTCAGGGAAATGTTACAAGCATGATCGATCATTAAAAAAAGGAGTATATTTTCCAACTTATGGACTATCTCCCCCTCTATTTTAGTATGGGAAATTTGGAAAGAATGTAATAGAAGAATCTTTGAAGAAGAATAACTAGAATGGAAATAGCTATGCAATAAAATAGAAGCTGGAATCATAGAAAATATGAATTGTAGTATTGCCAAAATCCAAAAGATCGATCTCAGTATGAGTCATTGGGATGGAAAAATATAAGGGAAATGGGTGGGTCTGGCCCTTCCACCCTTTATTGTCTTGAGTGCTCAAAATAAGGTGTCTAAGAGAGATGAATGCAAATGGAAACCTCTAATGGAAGGTTGGCACAAGATAAACTTTGATGGAGCATCTAGAGGGAACCCAAGGAAAGTAGGCATTGGGTGCTGTATTCACAATCAAGATGGAGTGGAAATAGCATCAGTAGCAGCCCCTATTGGTATTGAAACAAATAATTGGGTGGAAATTTATGCTTTAGTTAGGGGCCTTCAAAAGAGTGCATCCTTGGGATTACAACATCTAGAAATAGAAGGGGATTCAACAGTTATCATTAATGCACTTAGGAAAGGAGCCACTTTGAACTGGAGATTAAATTCCCTTCTCTCCCAAGCATTAAATCTATGTGAATCCTTTCAAGAAATCTCAATTAATCACATTTACAAAGAAGGTAATAAGAGAGTAGATGAATTAGTTAATTTAGGGGTAGATGGGATCACTCTATCATGAGAATGATCTCACATCTTAGGAGCCATCTTCTGGTCCAAATTGCCTTTCCTAAGGCCCAGGAACCCTAGCTTAACATTGTTAAGGACAATGCCATTATTTTAGAAACTATATACATCATGAATTAAGAGTCCCTTTTCTAGATCCCTTTTTAGGTATCAAGGAATAATGCTCCCTTATGCTAAGATTTTACCTTGTATTAGGTGAAATCCCTCTAAGGAGGTGGGATCAGATCTTATTATAATTCAATTTCTAGCAAAGTAGGTAAAGTGTTGGCAAGTAGTTTCTCCCGCATAGCGACAATATAATTAGGTAAAGTGCTGGCAAGTAGTTTCTCCCACATATAGAACATTTTTCACAATTATAAAGAACCACTTTTCTTAACAATCTTTTCTAAATATAAAGGTGTCCACTTCAACATTACTAATAATGATATAACCATTATCAAAGAAGACATTTACCCTATGAGAAATGTCAGAATCCCAATAACAATTTATTAAGACTGATGAAGGCAAGGATTTATCATGGATCTTTCCTAGAATGATGGATACATGTCATGACATAGATATAGTAGTGTGGCTCTAACTAGGAGAAATTAAGTTTAAAAAATTAGGGATCAGAGACACATGTAGCTTTTGAGCTGTCTAGTTTGCTGATATTAACAATATGCTCTTCACGAAAAAGGCATAGTGCTAATTTTAGAGGAAGGTCATAAGCATGGAAACAAGGCTTATTACCTTTGCTAACCTAGAAAACAAGGCGATGGCATTCAGGGGCACCATTAAACCAGAGAGATGGAACCAGCTTCTTAACCCTATCCTAGAATCGATAAGAAGAGCTTTGGAAAGAGGGTTAGGGGACAATCACTTTGATAATGAATTTACTTATCACACAAATGGAAATATAATAGGAAAATTCATTTCCCTTTCCACCTATGCTAGGCACCAACTGGAAGCAGTAGTGGTAGCTGCAAAATTTCTTTTTCAAAAGAATCTTCTAGAAGGATAAATGGTGTATAGTATAGGCTGTCATCCTACTATTCCTTACCTAGAAACAATAATGAGAATATAAATAGGAAACTTGAGTGCAGTCCCTAAATCCAAGAGGAATCCGTTAATATCTTTCAAGAATAAGGAGAGCTTTGATGTACATTGGCTGGAAATGTTGAGGAACTTGGATTTTCTGTTAAAATAAATATAAAAGGAGAAGCTGGAAACAAAGGAGTGGCTAAACTATCAGAGAAAGGAGGGCTTTTCCATTCTTGAACCTTGGGATAAATTAGAGAGGGAGAACCTACACATTATCTCCCTGAAGGTCAAGAAGTGCTCCCATCATATCAAATCTGGTGAGATGAGTGAAGAAACCATTATAGTCATTATAAAGGAGGGAGAAAATTGGAGCTGTCAAGAGCTTCAAAAGGAGGCAAAAAGAAATAGAGGAGAAAATAGGCAACTCCTTGCTATAGAATAATTCAGGGCTAATCATGGGCGGTGCCAAGGTTATTTAGATAGAATAATGTTCCTTTGTTAGGATGCAAGTCTAAAATTTATAGCTAGAAAAATTACTTCAGTTTTAGTCGTACAGTTTTAAGATCTCTCATATTCTCTGAGGTATAATTTAGGAACTAGGATATCTTTATGTTTTACATGCGGCCTCTAGTCTTTTAATGACTATTTCTTGTTAAGGTTTTAGGATTATTGCAAATGTAATAGCACTATCTTATTGTATGTGTTTTCCAAATGCAACAATCTCTTGCATTTATATAGAGAATGAGCGAAGAAGAGACATGTCCCTTCATGGGACATGTCTATTCATTATTATGTAATTAATATAATGAAAATTATATATATATATATAATATCTCTTGAGTATTATATTAATTTCTCTAATATTTACATAATAATAATAATATATATTTTATCAATTTAACTATTTAGTTATTATGAATAATTATAATCTAACTTGATATATACATATATATCAATGTATATATTAATATCAATTATTATATATATATATATATATATATCATTTATCATAATAATCATATAGTCAATATTATTTATCTGACCAATGCTACAAATATCAACACTCCCTCTTAGCTAGGGAGGATAAATCAATCCGATGTCAACACTTATGACACTTGGCAACATCAATCATATGATGTAAGCAATAAAGGCATCATCCTCAAGATGTAGTCAATAGAAACATAGTCTCAATATGTGGATTGCCTCCATCGGCGATTCTATCCAAAAGCTCTCATGTGGATTGCCTCCATTGGAAATTCTATCCACAATCTCTCAGGTGGATTGCCTCCATCGGCCATTCTATCCATAAGCTCTTGTGTGGATTGCCTCCATCAGTGATTCTATCCACAAACTCATGAGATTTAGTGTGGATTGCCTCCATCGATGATTCTATCCACAAGCTCTTGTGTGAATTGCCTCCATCGGCGATTCTATTCACAAACTCATGAGCTTTGGTGTGGATTGCCTCCATCGGTGATTCTATCCACAAGCTCTCATGTGAATTGCCTCCATCAGTGATTCTATCCACAAGCTCTCATGTGAATTGCCTCCATCGGTGATTCTATTCAAAAACTCATGAGCTTTGGTGTGGATTGCCTCCATTGGTGATTCTATCCACAAGTTATATCTATTATGATTAGTTTCATCCATCACAAGATGTCTATCACAATAGAAGGTCAAGTTATTGTAAGATCATCACCTTACAATAACTTTTACAAATACAAGTGATAATCATTTGGAATTTGTCACTTCCTCATAATTTACACAGGGGGTAGGCCCATTAAAAACATTCATAATTCATAAGTATAATAATCAATTATATCAAGTTTACCTCATAAATGTTTCACCTTCAATAGTGAACTCCCTCTCAATCAATATGATCAAGATTGTCACAAGTTGACTGAACCATCTACTCCCTCTGAAGCTCAAGTTTATCAACTTCTTGACCTCTTTTGAAATATTAGACTCTCTTTGCATCTAGTCTCAATCATCAATTTGTTTGCAAGCATCAATTTATTTCTCCCTTGAATGAAATTATCTTGTGCTTTTGTCCTGAAGGTATGTCAAAGAGAGATTACAAATAGCTCACTAAACTATATTATCCCAAAGAAATATTAATGATAAAAGCATACAATATTTTCTATCCCAATGTTATAGTATGATTTAATAACTACATAAAAATTTATGAACTTTAATCAACATTGAATACTCATCTCTTGATTAATGTAATTATCCTTTCCTTATTTGCACTATAAAAAGTGTTTGTAGCTTTTAATCAAAGAACTCTCTTTGTTCAGAAATCTGCATAGACCTGTACACATTCAGTCATAACTTTTGAACCCAACATTTTCTTTCCAATCGCTCCAGTGAGATTTTTCTAAATTTGTTTATCACCAACATATCTCAAATTCAGAAACATCGAACAGTGCATTTGTGAGATATGGTCCTCGTACCGAGACTGTAATTTTCTGAGATAGTCACACATTCACCATTAAGAAACTACTCTCTTACATTTGCAACTTGGCTATGATACCATGTTAAGGTTTTAGGATCATTGCAAATGTAATAGAACTATCTTATTGTATGTGTTTTCCAAATGCAACAATCTCTTGCATTTACATAGAGAATGAGCCAAGAAGAGACATGTCCCTTCATGGGACATGTCTATTCATTATTATGTAATTAATATAATGACAATTATGATTATATACATATATATAATATCTCTTGAGTATTATATTAATTTCTATAATATTTGCATAATAATAATAATATATATTTTATCAATTTAACTATTTAGTTATTATGAGAATAATTATAATCTAACTTTATATATACATATATATCAATGTATATATTAATATCAATTATTATATATATTGATATATATATAATAAATCATTTCTCATAATAATCATATAGTCAATATTATTTATCTGACCAATGCTACAAATATCAACATTTCTCATATAATATACTCAAATAGCATTATATGGTATTTTAGCCTCATTATCATATATATATATATATATATATATATATATATATATATATATATATATATATATATATATATATATATATATATATATATATATATATATATATATATATATATATATATATATATGTATATATATATATATATATATATATATAGTATGTATATATATATATGTATATATATATGTATGTATATATATATATATATATATATATATATAGATACATACATATATATAGATACATACATATATATATATATATATATATATATATATATATATGTATGTATATATATATATATATATATATATATATATATAGATATATATATATATAGATATATATATATATATATATATATATATATGTGTATATATATATATATGTATATATGTATATATATATATATATGTATATATATATATGTATATACACACACACACACACACACACACACACACACACACACACACACACACACATATATATATATATATTTGAGACATATAAGATCCAACAATTATATCGGGCTATACATGTGAGCATTGTTTTTCATATATAAATATATATACTTATATTTATATAAACATTTAGGGATAATTTTATCAGGTTCCTTTCTTAGTTATAAGTTTATATTTAGCCATTAGTTCTCACTCCCATCTATATCATTTCCTGTCTTTTGTCTAGTAATAATTTATGGCTAGGATAATTTTAGGTTCATATGTTTCCCTCGGGTCATTCCTAGTTATTTTCATGTATACTTATTTAAAAAGAGGGATAATATTCTTTTACATTCATATTTTTAAATATTTATTCATCAGTATTTATTTATAAAGAACCAAATACGAAGATTGATCTTCCCATCTTTTAATTAAACTTATTCCTATATATAGAATCGTATTAGACATATATTCTCTTATTATATTCAGATAATCATATGTACATAGTTTAGAGGATTTTTTCTTCCTAACTTTAAAATATATAGGAAGTACTCCTTTGATGTATATCCTAAGCTAAAGTTAACAATCTACACTCATTTATCCACATTCTTATAAATACTCATAGGTTACATATAAATGTAGATATCATTGAACATTTATGTTTGAAGGACATCTGGAATAATAGGTGTAGTAAATTCAGCCAGTCTGGCTTCCGTGGGAATCAAGATCGATTATGATTCACCTTCTTTAAACACTCTTCAGAAACCTTTATAAGAAAATCTTGACAATAAATGTACTTATCCTACACATAATTAAACAGCTCCTCGGGAAATGTCAACCCCAATCAAGTTGAGGAGCTTCCACAGACAAGTAGCCTTTGATGAGGTAATTTCCTCCAATAGGATTAGAAAGATAATTATGATAAAATTTAGTATTGTAGTAAGAGCTGTATCTGTGGTACTAGGAAGTGAGTTCAAGGAAAATACCAATAGGTATCGAGTTAATTCAGACATTCCTACAATGTTCTTAGCTTTGACCCTTCAAGTGGACCCGAATATTAAGACTATTGGAAGCTTGTACAAGAGAATATTTAAAAGGAAATATTTGGTAGATTTGGACAAAGTTCTAAAGAGTATATGAATAGATTTATCTATTCTAAAACCTAAAGAATACGATAGGAGCATCATCAACAATAAATATGTTTCCACCTTTCCTATTCTTGAAATGGAGGATTGAGACATATATATAGAGGAAACACCTTCAATAAGAAGGAACCTGGACTTGTTATTTTTTACCCATTTATGCTCTCCTCCTGAGATAAATTGGATGAATGACTTTATCATGGAAGATGGTATTGGGCTAAAATTGGTCTAAGAAGATAAAATCTCCTCAATGTCCTCATGTTCTTCAGACATGGCCTAAGGAAATTAATCCCTAATTTTTATTTTTATTTGTACTTATCATATTAAAGCAAAGAAAGGCTTTATGTTTGAAATAATATGATATTCCTCGCTTTGTTCAATTTTTAGTTTTACATGAAATCTATCATAGATCTTTCTTTGAATATAATTAGAAATTTTAGATGAGCTTTATTATCCGTATCAAGAAAATTAGATTACACGTTACTTAGCATTATAATAATATTATAAGCTCCATGTCTTAATTGCAATAGGCAAGTGGACATAATTTGGCACCGTCAAAATAGAAAAAAAGACCTTCCCATTAATGGGCAGTGGGAAATAAATAGACATCTTCCCTTGAGGAAAGCATTTGCAAACCGAAATAGAGTCGAATATTAAGCTTATTTCCCTCTCAGAAAATAGAATGAATGCCTTCAGGAGAAGTATCCAAGTAGAAAGATGGGACAAAAATCTACACACAGATGACTTAGGAAGGAGGGAGGTGGAGAAAATTATGGGTGAGGAGAGCTTTAACCATGAGTTCATCTATAGGGTCAATTGTGATATTGTGGGTACCTTTGCAGTGATCCTGCTAATGATTAGAATCCCCAAGGAAGAGGTAATTTTATCTTGTTTGGAATTATTTGATGATAAGCATTCTAGTGGGCTCCTTTTAGTTATTAAAAATGTTAACTCTAACCTAATGATACCATTTCCAAAGGATTACATGGTGAATCCTTTGGGTTCCCTAACCCATAAGATACATTGTGCTCGAAGACCAATTCTAGTAGACAAGAAGATTTTTGATGAGAGAATAGATACTATGAGGTGCAATGCAGATTTTCTTCTAAAATGGATAAAGGTTAAGCCATGTGAAGATGTCAAATGGGTAAAAGATTATTTAATCACAGAGGGCTTTGAAGTAGAAACTGATTTTGGGACGATGTCACTACATGACCTTCAACATTTTCCTCCAGCAATTGTCAAAAAATCAACTAAGGGTTTCAAGGTGGTCAAGGGAAAGAGAAACTTTGATCAAGGTCTAGAGGAAGACATGGAGGAAGAAGAAGAACTAGTGTTCCACACTCTAGTTAGGAAGAAATGAAGGAGGATTAAATCTTTAAGGAACTTTTTTTGTATAGGATAATATTAGCATTTAACTCGTCAAGCATAAACTTACGTCTGTTATTGTTTTTTGATTCTCAGCCTATAAATGTTTAAATCGTAATAACATATCAGTTTAGACTTTGTATATGTTTGAAGGAAGCGAGCATGGTAAGTTTGGTAGTTTTCAGTAGCCATTTATAGTTTGAAGCAAATATTTTCTCTATGGAGGACATTGTGATTTATAAATTAAGTATTTATAAAAGATAGTAGGTTGGATTTTTTGGCATATGTTAGATAGTATTATTCAAATTAGTTATGGTATACTACTATTAGATTTCTAGCAGGTAGGGTCTTTTGATAGAAGCAATAGGGTTATAACACTATTTAATTATTGGTGGGGAGATTTTCAATTATTGATATCTGGTAATGAATGTTTTTAAATTTTGGTCAATCCTAAAAGCAATAATCCAAAGGAAGTTATCTTATCTTAATAGAAATGCTAAGATAAAGTACAAGAACATCATTTCCTTCTGAAGATAAAAGTCTGTTAAGGTGATTTAAAAATTACAATTCCTTTATGAAAAATAATCTTTATGCTGACTCCTAGATCGCTGTTGTGAATAAACTTCTAGCATGAAACCTAGACTAGGGAATTTATGGGCATTGGAGATAGAAATGATAAAAAAGGCACAGTTTTTGGATTTCTATTACTAAACCTGGTACTCTCAAGCTTTTAGTGAGTTTAGTTTTATTTATGCCTGTGGATCTTAATTTAACTTTACTATTAAAGTCATATATTTGAAATCTTTCTTATTAAACTTCTTACCTGTGGAGTTAAAGCTTAAGGGTTTAAGGACCCCAAATTACTATTGGATACAATTGTCTAAAGGAGATTGTTGGACTAATTGTGTGTTGTCTTTGATGTCACACAAATGTCATATCACTTATCATGCTCAGTCGGTCAACAAAGCAGTTCCTAGTGTCTACCGAGCTCAGTCGGTCAGCTAAGCGATTCCCAGTGTCTACCGAGCTCAGTCGGTTAGCAAGGCAATTTTTTGTATTTACCAAGATCACTCGATCATCAAAGGAATTCTTTTCTGATTAGTGTTTACCAAGAAAGGTTGGCCCAGTAAAGAATTTTGTTAATTTGAGGAATAAAGTTTATTTATTCAAGCAGACTGTTGTAATGAGTGTTAATGTTTGTAATGATTATTAGTGCCGACTTGACAATGTGAATGGACAATCTGAATGGTATATATAGAAGGTCAAGTTGTGAATTAAAAGAGTGTGCAAGTGAAAAAGAGAGTGAAAGTGTGGACAAGTGTGAAGGAGGAAGAGTGTGTGGATGAGCGAACATGCAAATCATTTTGAAGGAAAGTGTGAGTGAATTTTGAAGGATGGTTAGATATCCTTGAGGAGCAGAAGAGATATATTTGATCAGGAAGGATCTAGTGAAGTAGAATAGAGATCTATAATCACTAATTCAGTTGGATCATTATTCAGGTCATTTCATTGTTACTTTCTTACCATTGTAGTAGTAATTTCAAAATCTCTTAACAAAGTTGGTTTAACAGCCATTTTGTAAATCCTCTAATAAAGTGACAGTTCTATTGAATTGTTTCAAAGACCTCTTACAAGGCCACTCCTAATAGGGTGATTAAATCCTCTAACAAGGTCACACCTAATAGTGTGTTTTGTAACCTTTAACCGGGTTGGCTCCTAATAGGGCTCACTTCAGAAGAGTGAAAAATAGTAACTAGTTACATTGGTGGTTTTTCCCATATTGGGTTTCCATGTTAAATCTGGTGTCTCTTGTGTTCATGTTATTTTCTTTATGCATGCATGTTAATCACTGATGAATACTTAAGAACAGTTGTAATTAATACTCACTGCAGTAACCGAGTTTTCAGCATTTCTTTGTATGTTTACTAAGTGCTAGTAGTAAATGAATTAATAAGACATCTAAGGGATCTGTGGTAATATTTTTGTGGTTAATTGATTCACCCCCCCCTCTTAGTTAATCCATCTATATTTCCAACAATTGGTATCAGAGCATTTGGTGCTTGCAGGAAGGGTTTCAAGGACTTAAGCTAAAGATCAGGATGTCTTACAAGAGAGAAATTCCAAGGCTTAACAAAGATAACTTTTCAGCATGGCAAGGACTCATGAGACTTCATCTGGATCCATTGGTGATTCAGGATGCAAATATATTGATGAAGAATATACAGCTCCTACTGGCACATTAACTGTCGAAGACATTGCAGAGAAAAAGAACCATAACACCATGATGATAGACATTGCATCAGCTCTTAGCTATGAAGAATTTGATGAGATCAAAGATTGCACAACTACTTATGCAATGTGGAATAAGCTGAAGAAAATTTATGGCAGTGATGACAATGTGAAGAGAGCCAAAGCAGAAAGCCTAAGAGGACAGTTTGATTAGATGAAAATGAGAGAAGATGAAAACATTGCAAAATATGTTGAAAGGATCAAGGCAAGTGTTAGTGCAATCAGAGCTTCTGGAGGAAAAATTGATGATGAAACTATTATAAGTAAGGTTCTCAGAACATTACTTCCTATCTATGCAATAAGAGTATCTACTATTCAAGAAAGAAGATGTGAAGAAAATCACAATATAACTTTGGATGCTTTAGTGGGAAGATTGACAGCCTTTGAGTTGGATAACTATGACAACTATGTTCCAACTTCCAAAAATGTTGAATTAGCATTTGAGGCCAAACTTTCACTTAAGAAGGGCAAGAAAATAAAGGACATCTAGTCAGAGAGTGAAGAAGAATTAGAGGAAAGTTCTGATAGTGATCTTGAAGTTATTGAAGCATTACTTGCAAAGAAATATACTAGAGGCAGAGGTAAATACAAAGGTAAAACTCCCTTAATCTATTTTTCATGTGAAGAAATTGGTCATATTGCAGCTAGGTGCCCAAACAAGCAAAGCAAGGATGAGAAGAAAGGTCACAAGTACAATGGCAAGAAGAATTTCAAATCATTCAAGGATAAAGGTAAGAAAACATGTTTCATGGCTAAGGATTCTGATAATAGTGAAGATGAAATTATCTACATTGCTGTAAAAGATTAATCTGATGATGATGAAGATAAGATGGCACTTATCTCTTATGTAAGAAAAAATGATACATGGATCATAGATAGTGGATGTTCACATCATATGACTGGTGATAGAACAAAGTTTGAACACCTTGAAGACTATGATGGTGGTAATGTAAGGTTTGGAAACAATGAACCTTGTTGCATAAAAGGAAGAGGATGAATCTCATTAACCAAAGAACTTATATGTGATAATGCATATTGGGTTGAAGGACTAAAGCATAATCTTCTAAGTGTAGCACAACTAATCAACATTGGATTCAAGGTTGAATTCATGCATGGCAAAGCAAGACTGCTAGATGACAAGGGAAAACTGATTGGATCAGGCAAACAAACCAAAGGTAACTTGTTTTATCTTGATCTTGGTGAATGCTCATGTTTTATTGCTCAAATTGAAGAAAGTTGGTTATGGCACAAAAGGTTATGTCATGTAAATTTTGATAACATGGTGAAAATAAGCAAATTCAAGAAAGTAAGAGGCATTCCTACTTTGAAGAAACCTGATGTTGGTCTATGCAAGAATTGTTAGATTGGTAAAATGGGAAAGACTAGCTTTAAAAGTAAAAACTATCAGTCTGAAGATATTTTGGAAATTGTGCATACTGATTTATGTGGACCTATTGAAATTGAGAGCTATACTGGAGAAAAATTCTTTATTCTCTTTGTTGATGACTACTCTAGAATGATGACTGTTATGTATCTAAGAGAAAAGTTAGAAGCATTTGAGAAATTCAAATGGTATTTGGCAAGAGTAGAAAAGGAAACAGGGAAAAGAATGAAGTGCTTGAGATCAGACAGAGGTGGTGAATTCATCTCCCATGAATTCAATAATTTTTGCATTGAAAGAGGAATCAAAAGATAGGTATTAGCCCCAAGAACTCCTGAGCAGAATGGAATAGCTGAAAGGAGGAACAGATCTATCGTGGATTGTGCAAGGACTCTAATGATTGAAAAGAACATTGCTATGAAATACTGGAAGGAAGCTATTAGCACTGCAGTTCATACCTTAAACCGAGTACAATTGAAGAAAGACACATTCAAAACTCCTTATGAGTTATGGTATGGCTATAAACCCAATGTAAGTTACCTGAAAGTATTTGGTAGTAAGTGTTTCATCTTAAAAGAATCTAGAAAAGGAAAATTTGATGTGAAAAGTGATGAAGGAATATTCTTGGGATATTCTTGCAAAAGTAAGGCATATAGATGTTTGAATTTGTCTACTCACAAAATCATAGAAAGTGCACATGTGAAAGTTGATGAGTTTGGAGAAAAGACTGAAGAAGAAAGCAAAAAGGAACTAGAGGATTATAGGAGATTTGTTTACATTGAACCTAATACATTACCAGACACATCTATCAATAATGAGACTGCATTACCGAGCCCAGTATAGTAACTAAGTCATAAGAAGAAGTTCAAACCGAGTCACAAGAAGAAGTTCAAACTGAGTCACAAGGACCCGAGTCTCAGTCTGAAGCTACCGAGCCAATATCTACTGAGCCTAAGCAACCAGAACTTGAAGATGAAATTCAAGAAGTAGATCAAACCTTATACAGATCAATGATTGGAAAATTATAGTATGTAGATCATACAAGGCCTGATATTGCCTTAGCAGTTGGTATAGTAGCAAGATTCTCAGAAAAACCCAGAGAAAATCATATGATGGCAATCAAAAGAATCTTGAGATACTTGAAAGGAATTGAAGATTATGGCTTGTGGTATAAATTTGGAGGCAATCTGGACTTAAAAGTGTTTACTGATGCTGATTGGGTAGGAAACATTGATGACAGAAAGAGTACAAGTGGTGGAGCATTCTTTCTTGGCAAGAGGTTGGTATCTTGGACCAGTAAAAAGCAAAATTGCACATCCCAATCCACAGCAGAAGCAGAATGTGTTGCTGCAGTAGTAAACTACTCTAATATTGTTTGGTTTAAACAGTTATTGGAAGGCATGAAGGTTGAGATCAAAGAACCAGTTGTTATATTTTGTGATAATACAAGTGCAATAAATATTTCAAAGAATCTAGTAATGCATTCCAAAACCAAGCACATTGCTATAAAATATCACTTTGTCAGAGAATTGGTGCAAGACAAGGAAATCAGATTGGAATATATTCATACAAAAGAATAGATTGCATATATATTCACCAAGCCACTACCTAAGGATGCATTCTTGTATCTAAGAGGTAAGTTAGGGGTCATTCCCCTATCTGAGGCTCACTAAATAAAGTTTTAGTGATGCATCAACCAGAGCATATTGAAGATCAGTCAGTTGATGCAGCTTAGTCAGGGAATCATTGCATATGAATCAGTACTCAAGGTACATTGCTATTCACCTGGTATGTGTTGTCTTTGGCATGTGTTGATATTTCAAGAAATTTCTTAAGATTTCTAAGAGGGAGAGTTTTCTTGGAGAGTTTGAGAAGTTAAGGAGAGTTTTTCAGTCAGAAAGAGAAGTTTGCTGACAGAGGGAGTTCTCATAGATGAGAATTAGAATGAAGCTAAGGATATGTTCATTACTCTATGTTTTCTGTGAAATTTCATTGTGCTATGACATGTTGTGTTGCCATCAATGCCAAAGAGGGAGATTGTTGGATACAATTGTCTGAAGGAGATTGTTGGATTAATTGTGTGTTGTCTTTGATGTCACACAAATGTCATATCACTTATCATGCTCAGTCGGTTAGCAAAGTAGTTCCCAATGTCTACCGAGCTCATTCGGTCAGCTAAGCGATTCCCAGTGTCTACCGAGCTCAGTCGGTCAGCAAGGTAGTTTTCTATGTTTACCAAGATCACTCGGTCATCAAAGGAATTCTTTTCTGATTAGTGTTTATAGAGCAAGGTTAGCCCAGTAAAGAATTTTATTAATTTGAGGAATAAAGTTTGTTTATTCAAGCTGACTGTTGTAATGAGTGTTAATGTTTGTAATGATTATTAGTGCCGACTTGACAATGTGAATGGACAATCCAAATGGTATATATAGAAGGTCAAGTTGTGAATTAAAATAGTGTGCAAGTGAAAAAGAGAGTGAAAGTGTGGACAAGTGTGAAGGAGGAAGAGTGTGTGGATGAGCGAACATGCAAATCATTTTGAAGGAAAGTGTGAGTGAATTTTGAAGGATGGTTAGATATCCTTGAGGAGTAGCAGAGATATATTTGATCAGGAAGGATCTAGTGAAGAAGAATAGAGATCTATAATGAGCAATTTAGTTGCATCATTATTCAGGTCATTTCATTGTTACTTTCTTACCATTGTAGCAGTAATTTCAAAATCTCTTAACAGAGTTGGTTTAACAGCCATTTTGTAAATCCTCTAACAAGGTGACAGTTCTATTGAATTGTTTCAAAGACCTCTTACAAGGCCACTCCTAACAGGGTGATTAAATCCTCTAACAAGGTCACACCTAACAGTGTGTTTTGTAACCTTTAACTAGGTTGGCTCCTAACAGGGCTCACTTCAGAAGAGTGAAAAATAGTAACTAGTTACATTGGTGGTTTTTCCCATATTGGGTTTTCACATTAAATCTGGTGTCTCTTGTGTTCATGTTATTTTCTTTATGCATGCATGTTAATCACTGATGAATACTTAAGAATAGTTATAATTAATACTCACTGTAATAACCGAGTTTTCAACATTTCTCTGTATGTTTACCGAGTGACAGCAGTAAATGAATTAATAAGACATCTAAGGGATCTATGGTAATATTTTTGTGGTTAACTGATTCACCCCCCCCCCCCCCCCCATCAATTACTCCATCTATATTTCCAACAATTACTTGCATAGTTTAGAAATGATTTATATAGTTTATTTTATTTTCTTTCAATAGTCTCAAGTAACTTAAATTACAATGGTTGGAATCAGGTTTATTTATATGGTTAATTTTTGAAGTAAATTTATGAACTAGTAAGCATGTTGCTTAAATTTTCAGGTGAATGAAGAAATGTTTTACTAGTTTTACATGATTATTTTACCATGTAAATGTGCTTTCTAGGATTGGTTTTTTATAAATAAAGGGGAGATCTATCCCTGATACTAACCTTGTTCAAAGCTAGGTAGATAATAGAGTTTTGCAAGATAAGGGGAATAATACAGTCAAGAAGTCAAGAAGGAAAGGAAATCTTGCAAAGAAACATTCAAGGGAAAAAAAGGAAAAGAAATCTTGAAAGAAACTCTCAAGATCTAGGATTCCTATGGAAACATTTCTGACAAGAGCACCCAAACAAGTCTCTTTAAGGAAAGAAGTGAAGAAACCATAGAAAGCTCTCTTCCACTTTAAGAAGGTTCTACTCCCCTCAAATAAGGCTGAGGTCATTAAATCTATAAAAGGAGGGAATGCCCTCTCTGAATGTCTGGTATTAGGGATATTCAAGCTATAACTCGAAGGAATGCCCTCTTTGTCATAAAATTCTATAAAAGGAGGGAATGCCCTCTGATGAATATTTGGTATTAGGGATATTCAAGTGTAACTTGAGGGAATGCCCTCTTCTGTGAACTATGTAACTTAAACCAGACTTTGGTCCCAGGCAAGGTTGGAGGTTTTCTTAGCCCCGCTCTTTCCTACCAGCACCTACATTGAGTGGGGTACTATGTATACATTGTATCTTTGATTTTGATTAATAAAATTTTGGCTTAGGCCTTTTACCAAAAATAAAATAAAATATTTTGGATAAAGTTTGATTTAAATAATTGATTAACCCATAAATCAGTTATTGTTAAATTAAATCAGTTACATTGAGAATAAAACACATGGAAATTAAATAAATCCATAATTAACTATGAAAAAATTAGAAAAACAATTAAACTCAAAATCAACTATTGAATTCATTTTGTTAACTTTCTAAACTCAACATGTGATTGTGAATTAAAAATCAAATGGGAGTGATCTCAACTTCTAATTTTGAGTTAAAAAGTTGATTTGCATGATTTTACTAAGATGACTATTTCTAATGTCTTGATAACTCACCAATCAATTTGAGTTGATCAAGGAGTGATTTTTGGCCTTTCAATGAGTTCTCAAACCCTAGATTTCTATATAAATAGGCCTTAGTCCTACAATTTGATATCACGTGCAATTTGGAGAATAGTAGTCCTATACTGTCAAATTCTTGAGATTGTGCAATTTTTGGAGATTCATTGCTAACATTGTTTTCTTGTTTTTGCATTCATAGCTAGTTTCAATTCATTTTCAACAAGTTTCTAGATCAATTTCATTTAGCTTATATTGTTATTGCATAGAAAATCTAAAAAACATAGATTAACCTTGCATCCATTTCATAGCTTTTGCATTCAAATCCTTTGCTTAAGCGTTACATTGTAACTGATCTCGAACAAATTCTGAGAATACAATATTCACGTCTCCTAGAAGGTAATAAATTGCTTGATTAATGATATATTTATTTATTGCAAATTTCCTATCATTGATCAATACTATTTTAATGATGTGTTGTGTCTTCTTAACAGGTACAATTTTTACACACATTTTTGGTGCCTATCGTGGGGCCCAACATCAGGTTTCCATTTTTCATTTTGTCCATTTTATGACAATTTTTATTCAAGATTCGAGTTTTGATTATTTTTCCATACAATCTCATACGATAATTGCAGAGTGTCATATCATAAGTCTCTGTCTGTCGTACGACATACAACATTCCCAGATTGTCATATTGGTTCATATACTTTATCGTATCAGACTTGAAGTGTCATATCTGCAAGTACCCATTGTCATATCGTATCTGAAGTGTCATATGGGTTTCAAGGTATATTGTCATACGACTTTTCATGCCAGTATTTCAATTATCATATGGGATTTCTGATTAGTTTGTGAGATTTTTCATTTTTGATTTGAATGACAGCTAACCCTAACACTTTCTATTTTTTGGTATGTGATCATTTGAGATAGCCTAACACTTTTGCAGGATGTGAGACAAAGACCAGAGCATTAAAACCTACTCTTTTGGCCTCTTCTTGTCTTGTCTTCTAAGCCATTCTTTTGTAGGAAACCCTTTCAGAAATTATTTTCCAAAGACACTCATATCAATCAAAATTTTTGACAAGTGGTTTTGGAGGTTGTCGAATCTTCATCGAGAAAATATTTGGTTTGCTTTATATTTATTTTTCATAGGAACCTAGTTAATTAGGTACGTGCATCTATTTCCATTGAGGTGGATATTAAGGGGATTAAGATCTTCTCCTTCTTAGGAGAACCAGTAACCCAGAAGGTATCTTCCCTAGTTCCAATTTGTGTACTGTCTCTGGATTAATTCTTCTTGGCATGTCTTAGATAGGGAAAAGGAAAAGGTTAGGGGATTATTCTCTTCTCTTTCAAAGAATTAGAAACCTAGATACTGTGGTCCCCAACCTCACATTTTCTTTAATCCTTTAGAGGGCCTACCGATGAGATAAAAAGCTCCTGGGAATGACCCAAGTGGGGACAAGTCTTAAGCCAACTCTTCCACCCACTATAAATTTGACACTTCCTTGAGGTTAAAGCCTCAGAAGACATAGCTAAGCTTGTTCCTTGGATTTATTCCATGAACATGCTTTGATTTTGTGTAGAGAGGAGCCACTTCAATCTTGCTTGCGAGACTAGATGGATAAGAGTACTCATAGGGTTAACAACCTCAATCTTGGTTGCAGGACTATGGGAGACAGTTGTGAACGGATGCCTTAATTAACAACCTAAACTAGTTTTCTACTGATCTACCTCTGAAGGATTTGTAGTGCATGTGCAAGGTGAATAGTAATCACCCCAAGACACTCGTCGTATCGAGCCCTCCTTGATGCTTGAAATTGGCTAATATGGGCTTCAACATCAATTGTGTGTTGTTGGACTACCATATTCTGAGGAGTCTATGAGTGTGTTCCTAAGTCAACAAGCAAGTAATACATCTCTTCTCCTAGTTAGGGTAGGCTAGGTTTGTTTGAATCATTGAGGAGTGTTTTCTGTGATTGTGAGCCTATTGCTATGTTAAACACCCTCAGACAATCCAAATAAAAAATCTAAAAAATTAGACAGGAAATTTGAAAAACCAACTGAGACTGAAAATACCAAAAACCCTGAAAAACTAATGCAAAAATCCTTTTCTGGTGTAAACTGTCATCCGGGCCCTTCAATGTTGTACGACAATTACTTTGTTCCACCAAGTGTCATATCAAAACCCCCTAAGTGTCATACGAGAGCCTGTACACTATCGTACAAAAATTACCAGCCATCTAAAAGCAAAAATTATCCTTGGCATCAACTCTCGTACAAGTCTCTAGATTGTCGTGCTAGACCCTTTCAAGTGTCATACGAGCCTTCATATTGTCATATGAGATTTTCTACAAATTATCAAAAAATCCAAATTTTGTCTAAAAACCAATCAATAGTCAACCTTGGTCAAATTCTTTTAGAAATCCCACTGTGTTAGGTACATAGTAGAGAAATAGTAAACCCATCTTACTTTTCCCAAAGTGATCTATTTAGCTCAATTTGTCATCTGATTGATCAGTCTGAATCACATTTCTTCTCGTGTCAAAAAATTTGTCAAAACAACCTCAATTCATCATCTCAAAACAACTAAGTGTTGTGAATTCATGTCCACCATCTTTTGGGTGTCTACGCATAAATTGTGAGTATAGTATCCTTCATTTATGTCTAGTCAATCTTTTCATCAACAATTCAATCCAATCTTGACAAGGATGCGTCACTCGATATTTCCTAAATCAGATTATCTGTTAGTTGTCTTATCTTTCTCTAAAGATTCACCTAAGGTTAATGGTGGAAATAAGAGCTTCCTCACACATAAAACCAAGAGAAGACCCAAAGACATCACCTTCATCTTCTCTCATTATTCAGTCTCTTCATCATCCTTACGATCCAGATCTTTATGAAGAAGATGAACTAGGAAATTTGCACTTAAAAGGAGGTTACACCACTCCTTCTAAATCAACTCAACAAGACACCCAACACACTTCCATGTCTCAAGGAGCAGCTAGCCACGATTCATAAGGCCACCACTCTAATGAGGATAGGGCTTAGGAGCCCATGCCTTCTCAAATTGCACAATACCGAGATGATGATGTTTTTAAAAAAATGATGAAACACTTCTTACAAGAAGACAAAGAGACATACTTCCTTGAATTAGCCCAACAAGGGGCTAAGCTTCCTCGCCACTATAATATCAAAGATATCATCACACAAGAGGAAGAGACCCCTATCACAACTATGATGAAATAGATGCATGCTATGCAAGTCAAACTTAACAAGCTAGAAAAAGAGAAAGAACCCAAATAATTCTCTATGGATGCCTTGTGTCCATTTCCATTTGATCAAAGCTTGTATATGCCACCATTCCCGAAAGGGGTGGAACTACCTAAATATGAAAAATATGATAGAAATTCAGATCCTAAAGATCATGTCATATAATTTTGCACTCTATCCATGGAGTTCATAAATGAACCAACATTCTTAATGTGTCTCTTCTTACGATCTTTGGGAGGAGCAGCCATCAATTGGTTCTCCAAAATACCTCCAACCATCAAAACTTTTGAGGAGTTAATCAAACTATTCTATCAACAATACTCCTACAACATCCAACATCCTATCACCATGATTGACATCTGTATTTGAAACAAAAAATAGGAGAGCCATTCATGACTTTCCTCAAACGCTGGAGGAAGAAGTTCTTGCTTTATGCCCACCAAATTCTAGAAAATGAGAAACTAAAAATCTTCATCAATAATCTGGTTCTTGAAATCAATTATCATCCTCAGATGAAAAATCATACCTCATTTGACAAAATGGTAGATAGTGCCATGAAAATAGAGGATGTACTTGTTTGCAAGGGAGACATAATGCTTCATAAAGAAAATAAGTATGATTCAGGTTCTAGTTCCAACACCAAAGACAAAGTCAAATTCTAGAACAAGAATAAAAATGTTGTCACAGATTATGTTGTTGACCACATCAGTGATCCACCCAAAGCACCAGAATTTAACCTCACTATTGGTACTCAAGATCTAAAAGCCTTTGAGAAGAAGACAACTGAGCTTTCTAAAAAGCTGAATGAGTACAAAAAATGGGTACAAAACCAAAACGTGAGTTCACTCCTTTGGGTAAGTCCTTGGAATCTTCCATGAGAACCTTATTGGCAAATAACATTATCAAATTACCTAAGATAAAACCATATGACCCCAAAGTCAAACCTAAATGGTGGAGGGAGACCGATTTCTATGATTTCCATAAAAAAAAGGGACATAAAACCAACAATTGCATGCTTCTGAAATATCTTATTCAAGACAAAATTGATGCTAGAGAAATTATGATTGACAACCATAAATACAATAAAAAGCATACAACATTCATGGAACCTTTTCCAAAAAAATACTCAAGGAGATTCATCTCCTAAACCAAACATGGGTTCTAAGGTTAATTAAACTTATTCCAGCAACAATTATGTCATAAACATGGTGGAACCATGTGCATCTCAACACTATAATATCATCACCATTGTCAGGAAGGACAAAGAAAATAGGTTGGTTAATGCAGTCACTCAATCTCAAGCTTAGGTAACTCTTCAAGGATCAAACTTGGGTTCATCAAACACCCCAAAGATACCATTTAATCTTGCATCTACATATAAACAAAGGATTGCACCTAAATCTTCCAATCCCAAAGAGTCTAAAATGACATCATACAACATCATCTAGCAACTCCAACACACAAATGCAAAGATATCTATATTTGAGTTGCTTCAAATCTCTTCTTCTCATCGAGCTATCCTAGACAACACTCTAATCAATTCCAATGTTCTGGAAAATCTTGATCTTGATTGATTTTAGACCATGGTGGGTTATTTGACTTCCCCTCAATATATTTCCTTTTTAGAGGAAGATGAAAACTCTTTGAGTCATCCACATAACCAGCCCTTGCATATTGAAGTCCTAATTGAAAACCGTTGTGTCAAGCGTGTTCTGATAGATGGGGGAGCTGGTTTAAACATTTGCTCTTATAAATTGGTTACACAACTGGGATTTTCAAAGGATGCTATTGATCCTAAAAAGAAAATAACTATCGAAGCATATGATGAACAAGAAAGATCCTCAAAAGGAGTCATTGTGCTACCTATCAGAATAGGACCTATCATCAGAGATATCACTTGTCAAGTGCTGGACCTCCCACTGGCCTATAAAGTCCTTTTAGGAAGGCATTGGATTCATGAAATGCAAGCTATTTCATCAACATACCACCAATGTGTTAAATTTCCCTATGATGGAGTAGAGGTCACTATACCTATAGACATGTCAGCATCTTGCAATGCTTTGAAGGAAAGTGCAGACAAACTTGTCTCACACAATAGAGAGTCTTCTACCAAACAAGTTGACATAGCATCTACATCTAAAATGGAAGACATAGAAAAAGAAATCATGATCAAAGATAAAAGCATGGGGGAATACACTATGGAATCAATCCTATCTCTCACATCCCCCCACTCTCACCTAAGTCTTATGGACAACCTTATGAGAAAGTGAAACCTACAACTAAAGAATCGTAGGTTATCTTTAACGGGAGTTTCATCACATAATAAGTGTCCAAACAAGAGTTTGATGAGGAAGAAGTTGTGCTTAGCTGGTTATATAAAGATGAATCTCAGTCACAAATAGTTCAAGTATGTGACTCTAAATCACTCAAGGTCCCTTAAAAATCCTATGGACCAAGATATAAACTAATCTCCAAGATGGGATATACTGGAAAATGACCTCTAGGAGAAAGAGGGAAAGGTATCATCAAACCCATCAAACATTGTGGATGAACAAACAAGGATACAATAGGCATAAGATATTAGAAGAAACCTTTCCATCTCAGTAGTAATTCTTCTCATGTCATAGAATAGATAGAACCGGGGGTGGATAATCAAGAAGAAAAGGGAAATACATCATGAAGAAAGTGATGATTTAGATACCACAAATGTTTTTCCTTATGAACGTATCCATCAAAATGTATTGGACCTTCTCAAAGATGATTAGACACCTAAAGAGAGAATCAATGTAGTAGACACATAAGAACCTACTACTCCAAAAGAAAAAAAATGATCCAACAAAAGAAGAGACATCCCTCACTATAGCTGAATATTTGGGACACTCAAGTGATTCTGAGATAGATTCTCATGAGTATAAATTCCATTTAGACTCTAAAGGTAACCCTGCTTGGGGATTCACCTTGATTTCTTGATTTCACATGAGGAATCTAATGATTGTGAATGGGGAATTATTCGAGAAGAAGATGATCCCATAACAAAAAAATGCATAGATTTTATTCACTAATACACACCTATGTTCAACGTGAGTCTAGAACTAAATGACAAACCTCACAAAACTAATTCACTTATTACTAATGTAGGATCCAATGATGAAGTTGAGACACTTAATGGATTAAATATCTTGAGTAGTAATATCATCTTTGAATTTGAGAGTTGGATCAGAACCAATGATGACAACACTATATGTGTAAACACTATCAGCCAATCCTTCCCTACGCTTACCATCCAACATCTTGAGATGATTGACCAAACATCCAATGATCCAAGCCAAGACATCCATACTTTCCAAACTAATTATGCCCTCGCATGCTACCTAAATACAGTAGAACCCATGATGAATTCCATTAGTGAACCTAGCCTTAGCATGATAGAGTCAAATATCAAATATCTTAGTCAAAAGAATAAAAGAAAAAGGAAAAAGAGTTCTGAGGGTGAAAACCATTATGTGGCAGTCTCTGAACCAAAAATAGTAAAAACAAAAGATGTATCTGAAGATGAAAACCTCTTTGAGGTGCCTAAGGATGAGATATTTGATGTCCTTCTGAGTCATTTACAGGACATATCACTAGTTTTGACAGAACCAAGTCAGTTTATCAATCTAGGTACATCAGAGGAACCTCAGTTAATTCATGTAGCACAATCTATGTCAAAAGAAGAAAAACATGCATTTACTAAATTCTTAACAGAGAAAAAGATTAACTTTGCATGGAAATATTTAGATATGCCAAGATTGGATCCTAATCTAATCATGCATCATCTTTCTATAGCTCCAGGAGCTATACCAATCAAGAAAAAGTTGTGAAATATGTATCCTCATGTTGCACTCCTTGTCAAAGCTGAGCTAGAGAAATTGCTTAAAGCCAGATTTATCCGAGTCATAGATTATGTAGAATAGATCTCAAACATAGTTCTAGTATCAAAACCAGATAAATCTATCAGAGTATGTATAGATTTCAGAGATGTAAACAAAGCATTCCCTAAGGATAATTTTCCACTACTAAACATCGATATGATAGTGGACATGACTGTGGGATTTGAAATGTACTCTTTAATGGATGATTTCTCTGGATACAACCAAATCAAGATAGCTCCAAAAGATCAAGAGAAAAAATTTCAACTGTGCATGGGGTAATTTCTGCTCGAACATAATGTCATTTGGTCTTAAGAATGTTGGTGCCACATATCAAAGAGCTATGATGTCTATCTTTCATGATATGATGCATAAAAACATGGAGGACTATGTGGATGACACATTAGCTAAATCAATGAAGAGATCTGAACACCTATCTGAATTAGGTACAATACTAGATATAATGGAAAAATTTAGTCTTCAACTAAATCCTAAGAAATGTGCCTTTGGTGCCACTTCGGGAAAGCTTCTAGGATACATTGTTTCAAAGAAAGGTATTGAGATAGATCCAAAAAAAGTTAGAGAAATCATGGAGATGCAACCTCCTAAGAACATAAGTCAAATGTATACCCTACAAGGGAGGATGCAATCTATCAGGTGCTTCATCTCTCGGTTAGCTGACATGTCACAACCATTCACTAAAACATTGCATAAAGGTGTGACTTACAACTAGAGTGAAGAATGTAAAAAGAACTTCAATCATATCAAATAATACTTGGAAAATCCACCAATTCTCATGCCTCCTATTTAGGAGAAGCCATTAATATTGTATGTCTCTACAATAGGTACATCACTAGGGGCATTGGTGGCGCAACATGATGAGAATAAATGGGAAAGAGATATCTACTATATAAAAAGAACATTGGTGGCTTATGAAAAGAACTATTCTCTTATAGAGAAGGCATGTCTAGTTGTGATCTTTGCATCACATAAGCTGAGGCACTACATGTTAGCTCATACCACACCAGTAGTAGCAAAGATTGATCCATTGAAATATTTTTTAAGCAAAGCTTCTCTCATGGGTAGATTAGAAAAATGGGTGATGCTACTAAGTGAGTTTGAATCACAAATGGTCATTCACTAGGTCAATGATGTGTATCAAACAAAAGATGAAAAGATCATCCAATAAAAGAGCATGGTAGATGATTGATGGGGAGGCTAGGATAGACTAGCTAGTCTATGCTCTGCTCCTTGCCCAAGGACTCAAGTGTACTCTTGAAACCTTTGGTTGATCTATAGGAACCTTCTATATTCAAGGGACCCCTAACCTACCTAACCTTCCCACCAAGTTCAATCAACTCACTCATCAAGACTTCATACTTTGCATTCTAGCTATTAGCCTTATCTAGGCTTAATAAGGGATTTTTATCTTATGTTGCTTTATCACACTCCAAAAGTGGATCTGATAGGTTCCAAAGTGTTTTCAAAGCATTTTTCATCTACTCAAATCATCATTTTGGTTGGGTCTTCCTTAGTTTGACTAGTTGCTTTGGAAAACAAGGCTACAAGGAGGAGGCCTAATTAGCCTCCCTCCAGTTTCTTAGGGAATTTGAAACCCTTTACACTAAGTTTCATGCACCCTATCCTAAAGGACTTTGCTTGAAAATGACCCACTCTAATGGATTTTTGGGGTCTTAGGTGCTCATTTGTCCGTACAGTACCCTTCCCTATTTATGAGGGTTTCAAGGGTTTCATGGACTGCTCCCTGCTCCTAGCTTCACCATGGCACTTCTACCATCTTGTAGACCTTCTCCATCTCAAGATTAGGTCTTCTAATATTACCCTTGACCTCCACCAAAGGCCAAGACTTGAAACTCTTCCTGTCACCTGCTGGAGTGTTTTGATTGCTGCTGCAACCTAGCCGAATGGCTCTAATTTGCCCAGGGCATCATCAAGCCATAGCTTGCTTCTATTTTCTAGGGCCCTAAATTCATTATAATACACATTAGGGTCTATAATCTTGGAATCCAAAGTCCCATGGAAATCCCACGGTAGAAACAAGACCTACAGGCCCATTCTCAATAAGCTCTCCAAACTGGTAGAGCACTGTCAAATGGAAAAACGCAAGCAAAGAAACAAAAACACAACCTCTACACACTAGTCTATTGCATGGAAATGGAAAATAAACACACAAAAGCACTGATTACAACCAAGTTACACCAAAATAATAACTTATTCACATTCCAATAGTCCACAATAGTGACTGTTCTAGCTTTCTCAACGTTCAGACTACTCTACCGTACTATGGCCATACAAAATGACTACCAACCCTCACATTAGGGTTTTGAAAAGTTAATATAGCCTCCTCCTCAGTGTGTGTAGAATATTTGGGCTTCTTAGCCACTGAGATTGGGTTAGGACACAAATTTGAAAAAGTTGTTCAGCAACTTTCAAAAGTTGCTGGCAACTGCCAAGCAACTTTTGTTGCACAAGACAATATTGTCTCATTTCTTCAATGACCACTCTTGAAAGCCTCTTGAAGCACACAAAAGTGCTCAAACACATTTAACCCAACTTAAGACTATAATCTCCTATCCAATCATTGACTCAAAATGACATCCCATCACTCCATGAGTCAGGATGCCTTACAATTTAGGAAGACCAAAAACTACTAGGACTTCTACTGAGCCTAGACACAACAAAAAGTGAGTCCAACTTCTTGGTGACTCTTATTTTACTTAAAAAGCACTAAAAACACCAAAATATGAAGGTGAGGGCCCTCATAGAGGTGCTCCTGCACCATACTCCCCCCCCTCAACACAAACTAAGGCACCTTGGGGTCTAGGAGAGCTAGATCAACACCAAACCTTTTGAATTGTCCTTCCTCTATCCATGTGGCTTTAGATTCAGGTTTTCCTTTCCACTTGATTAAATGCTCCATGTGGACTTGATGTCTGGTGGTCTTCCTCACCCTGGATTCTAGGATCTTCTCTACTTGGGCTGGTTCCTTCTTAGGCATGGCATTGGTATCTACATCTTGTAGTACTGTTGGTGGAGCTGTACCTTGCTAACTGATATCACCCTTGAATTTGATCAGGTTTGCAACATTGAACACCAATGAGATGGCTAAATCTGAAGGTAAGTCCACCTTGTAGGCATTCTCTCCATACTTGGCTAAAATCTTGCATGGACCTACTCTCCTCATCTGTAGCTTAGTAGGCATGCCCTTCTACATTCTTTCTTTGCTAAGATGGACCATGACATAGTCCCCAATCTAAAATTTTACTTCCTTCTTTTTTTCATCCACTTTAGTCTTGAGTCTTTGTGTAGACTCCAATATAGACTTCTTCACCTGATCTTGCACCTCTTTGATGGTTTGAGTGAAATATTCAGCTTGTCCACTCTTCAACTCCATGGAACCTAAGTCTCTCAACTCACACACTCCTCTAGGGTGTCTTCCATACACTATCTCAAAAGGACTTCTTCCTGTGGTCCTGTTTACACTATCATTATATGCATATTCAGCCTGAGAGATCACAAGATCCCAAGTCTACCCATACTCCTTTGTCAAACACCTTAGTAAAATACCAAGCACCCTATTGATGACCTCAGTTTGACCATCAGTTTGAGGATGGTATGCTGAATTGAAAGAGAGATTAGTTCCCAGCCTTTTCCATAAGGTTTTCCAAAAATGGCCCATGAACTTTCTATCCCTGTCTGACACAATGCTCAAAGTAAGTCCGTGGATTCTAACTATCTCTTTAAAGAAGAGATGTGCTACATAACTTGCATCAAGAGTAGTTCTACATGGAATGAAATGACTCATCTTAGAGAACCTATCTACAACAACATAGATGCTATCCATACCTGAATTGGTTTTAGGGAGTCCAACTACAAAGTCCATACTTACACACTCCCAAGGCCTATTTGGAACTGGTAGAGGTTGATAGAGTCTTGCATTGCTTGAGCCTCCTTTAGCTCTCTGACATACTCCACATTGCCCAACATACCTTCTGACATCCCTTGCTAGCTTAGGCCAAAAGTAGTATCTCTGTACTAACTCCAAGGTCTTGTTTATGCCAAAATGACCACTTAGGCTGCCATTATGCTTCTCTTGGATCAGATTTTCCCTCATGGATCCTCTAGGTACACAAAGCTGATTACCTTTAAACAAGAGTCCATTCTGAAGGGTGTAATCTGCAAACTCACCATGAAAATGGTTCTCAAACTCCAGGCACACCTTGTAAGCTTGTGAGAAGTCTTCATCCTCCTCATATAAGTCTTTAAAACCTGCTAGTCCAATGCTTTGCAGCTGTACCTCTTGGATAGTCAATAACTTCCTACTCAAGGCATATGCTACCTTGTTGAGTTGCCCTTTCTTATGCTTGATTGTGAAGGTAAAGGACTAGAGATATTCCATTCACTTCAAGTGCCTGTTACTGAGCTTCTCTTGAGTGTTTATGTAGCTTAAAGCCTAATTATCAATAAAGACAACAAATTCTTTTGGCAAAAGGTAATGCCTCCACTTCTTGAGAGATTGTACTAATGCATACAACTCCAAGTCATAAGTTGAATACTTCTTCTTTGCCTCATTGAGTTTCTCACTGAAGAATGCCATAGGCCTTCCTTCCTAACTCAATACACCACTTACTGCTACACCACTTGCATCACATTCAATGGTGAACAACTTATCAAAAGTTGGCAAGAGTAACATAGGTTTTGTGGCTACCTCTTGTTTCAAGGTTTGAAATTCTTTCTTAGCTGCCTCCATTTGAACTTAGTTTTTAGTCCTCCTTTGATGGTGTCAAGCAATGGTGCACATATCCCACTAAATTTCCTCACAAACTTCCTGTAAAATTGTGCCAAGCCATGAAAACTTCTAACTTCAGTCCCTGTTTTAGGAGCAGGCCAATTCAAGATTGCCTCTACCTTGCTTGGGTCCATTTTCAGAGTACCCTTGGACACTACAAAGCCCAGATAAACCAGCTCTTTCTGCATGAACTCACACTTTTCCAGATTGATAGCTAGCTGCTCTTCATGTAGCTTCTTCATAACCAACCTCAAGTGTTCCAAGTGTTCTACTTTTGTCTTGCTATAGATGAGTATATCATCTAGATACACCACCACAAATCTTCCTATGAAGTCCTTCAAGACCTCATTCATCAACCTCATGAAGGTGCTGGGGGCATTGGTAAGCCCAAATGGCATCACAAGCCACTCATACAAACCATCAGTGGTTTTAAAAGTGGTCTTCCACTCATCACCCTCCTTAACTCTGATTTAGTTATAACCACTCTTCAAATCCAACTTTATAAAATACATAGCACCTCCTAAGAAATCCATCAGATCTTCTATTCTTGGAATTGGGAATGTGTACCTAATAGTGATCCTATTAATAGCCCTTAAATCTATGCAAAGTCTCCATTTTCCACCTTTCTTAGATGCTAAGACAATTGGTACTGCACATGGACTAATACTCTTCTTGATTAGCCCTTGATCCAATAACTCCTATACTTTCCTTGCCACTTCCTTATTTTGATCGAGGGTAAGCTTATATGCTACCTTATTAGGCAAGGATGCACTAGGTAAAAATTCAATTTGATGACTTATAGCTCTTCTTGGAGGTAAGGTGGCAGGGGTTCCATTGCTTACAATATCTCTAAATTCTTCTAGCATTTGCTGCACTTCCATTGGTAAATCTGCCTTCAACTTCTTATCTTCCTCCTTTGGCTTCACCATTATAGCACACCCTATGGTCTCCTCATCCTGTAGTGCATGTAGAAACTCCTTACCACTGCTAAGCAACACACTAGGTGTCTTAGAACCCTCTTCATTCTTTGTTAAGGACTGAATTTTGAAAGTCCTTCCATCCTTCTTCAAAGAAACGGAGTTTTCCTCTCCATCATAGATCATCTTTCTATCAAATTGCCAGGGTATTCCTAATAGAAGATGGCATGCATCCATGGGTAAGACATCACAAAGAATTCTATCTTTATAGCCTCCTATAGAAAACTCTACCCATGTCTTCTCATTAACTAGCACAATCTGTTCCTGGTTCAACCAAGTTACCTTGTAGGGGTTTGCATGTGGAATCTTTGTGAGTTTGAGCTTCTTTGTTGCTTCCTTTGCTATGATGTTATCTATAGATCCTGAATCCAAAATAAATTTGCACACTTTGCCTTGTATCTTTCACCTAACTCTAAAAGGAGCCCTTCTTTGCTTGGGTTCACCTTGATTAGGCTTCCTGATAAGTACCCTTTTGAACATAAGATTCTCCCCCACTTCTGATTCCAATTTGTTGACCTCATTAGTGCATGAGCTGCTACTGTCCTCTTGGGTATAGGCTACCCTCTTCTCATTCTATGAGGCTGTTGGTTTATCAGGAGACCTGTAGGCAGGGTGTCCAAGATGTCCACATTGATAACACTTCATGGTGGCAAAGTAGGAGCTACTCCTTCCTGTTCCTCTTCCTCTATTTCCTTGAGAACCTCTTCCTCTACCATAAGGTTCTCTTGTACTGATTTTTGAACTTTGTTCCAAGAGTTTTCTCTCATGTTGGTTTCTTAATTCACCACCTCCACTAGAACCTCCTCTTTGACCCCCTCTAGAGTCTCTACCTCTTCCTTTGTTCTTGGAATTAGGTTCTTGCTTTCTCCTTTGTTTGTCTTCAAGATTTTGTGCCATATGATGACAACCAAGTATGGTGGTAGGAGTGAACAAACTCATCTCTTCTGCTATGCTCCATTTCAAACCACTGAGGTACCTTGCTACTTTAATGCTCTCATCTTCTTGGACTCTAGATCTCAAACTCAATTTGTGGAACTCTTCAATATAAGTAGCTACATCCATCTCCTTCTGTCTAAGTGTCAATCTTTTCTTATGTTGCTATATTTCATAATCAGCTGGTAGGTATGCTTTCGTGACTCTGTTGACCATAGATTTCCAATTAGAGATTGGATTCTTTCCCTCTTTCTCCCTTTCACCTTGCAAGTAGTTCCACTAGGTTAATGCTTGTCCTGTCAACCTAGATTTGGCCACCTTGACCTTATGTGCCTCTGAGATCTCTTAGCATTTGAAGTGATTCTCCATACCTTCAATCCATTGCATCATAAGCTCAGTATCCATCCTGCCAGTCAGTAATGGGACACCTTCAAGTGCCTTGCCTATGATAGCCTTCATGGCTTTGAGAAAATACTCATCTTGTGTTGGAGGATCAGGTGTAGGTACATCATCATCAAGAGTCTTCTCTTTCCCCTTAGCATCCTGCTCCTCCATTTTCACATTCACCTTATCTGCTTTTGCTTGGACATCATCCAAGAATTGCTCCATCTGTAACAATCTTTCCTGTAGGAGTCTATTAGCTTCCTCCTGATCTTCTACTTTCTTGGAAAGCTTTGCATTGGTCACCATTTTCTATTTTTGAGATGATCCACTTGATTCTTCTAGTGGTTGAAACATCCACCCTTCACTTCCCAAGCCTTAAGAGGCTCTGATACCAATCTGATGGGGAGGCTAGGATAGACTAGCTAGTCTATGCTCTGCTCCTTACCCAAGGACTCAAGTGTACTCCTGACACCTTTGGTTGATCTATAGGAACCTTCTATATTCAAGGGACCCCTGACTTGCCTAACCTTCCCACCAAGTTCAATCAACTCACTCATCAAGACTTCATACTTTGCATTCTAGCTATTAGCCTTATCTAGGCTTAATAAGGGCTTTGTCTTATACTACTTTATCACACTCCAAAAATGGATTTGATAGGTTCCAAAGTGTTTTCAAAGCATTTGGCATCTTCTCAAATCATCAGTTTGGTTGGGTCTTCCTTGGTTTGAATAGTTGCTTTGGAAAATAGGGCTACAAGGAGGAGGCCTAATTAGCCTCCCTCTGGTTTCTTAGGGAATTTGAGACCCTTTACACTAAGTTTCATGCACCCTATCCTAAAGGACTTTGCATACAAATGACCCACTCTAATGGATTTTTGGGGTCTCAGGTGCTCATTTGTCCGTATAGTACCCTTCCCTATTTATGAGGGTTTCAAGGGTTTCATGGATTGCTCCCTACTCCTAGCTTCACCATGGCCCTTCTACCATCTTTCAGACCTTCTCCATATCAAGGTTAGGTCTTCTAATATCACCCTTGACCTCCATGAAAGGCCAAGACTCAGAACTCTTCCTGTCACCTATTGGAGTGTTTTGATTGCTGCTGCAACCTAGCTGAATGGCTCTAATTCACCTAGGGCATCATCAAGCCATAGCTTGCTTCTATTTTCTGGGGCCCTACATTCATTATAATACACATTGGGGTCTATAATCTTGGAATCCAAAGTCCCATGGCAATCCCACGGTGGAAACAAGACCTACAGGCCCATTCTCAATAAGCTCTCCAAATTGGTAGAGCACTGTCAAATGGAAACACTCAAGCAAAGAAACAAAAACACAACCTCTACACACTAGTCTATTGCATGGAAATGGAAAATAAACACACACAAGCACTGATTACAACCAAGTTACACCAAAACAATAACTCATTCACATTCCAATAGTCCACAATAGTGACTGTTCTAGCTTTCTCAACGTTCAGACTACTCTGTCATATTTTAGCTGTACAAACTGACTACCAACCCTCACATTAGGGTTTTTCAAAGTTAATATAGCCTCCTCCTCAGTGTGTGTAGAAGATTAGGGCTTCTTAGCCACTGAGATTGGGTTAGGACACAAATTTGAAAAAGTTGTTCAGCAACTTTCAAAAGTTGTTGGCAACTGCCAAGCAACTTTTGTTGCACAAGACAATATTGTCTCATTTCTTCAATGACCACTCTTGAAAGCCTCTTGAAGCACACACAAGTGCTCAAACACATTTAACCCAACTTAAGACTACAATCTCCTATCCAAGCATTGATTCAGGATGACATCCCATCACTCCATGAGTCAGGATGCCTTACAATTTAGGAAGACCAAAAACTACTAGGACTTCTACTAAGCCTAGACACAAGAAAAAGTGAGTCAAACTCCTTGGTGACTCTTATTTTACTTACATAGCACTAAACACACCAAAATATGAAGGTGAGGGCCCTCATAGAGGTGCTCCTACACCAACGATCTCAAGAAGTACTTCATTTTTGTAACATTTGAACAAATACCTAGAATGGAGAGCAGGGTAGCTGACACCATGGCAATGCTATCATCTCTTCTACAAAAACTTGAACATGAGCTACACTATGAGTTCTTGGTGGAAGCACTACCATTCCCCACCTATGATTTCCCAAAAACCCGCATAATCTGCACCATTGTTGATCATGATCCCTTCCGCTACAAAAACATATACTCCTACCTTTGAGATCAAATCATTCCTGATACCTTTAACCACCATAAAAAATGTTACCTTATCTAAAACTCATCATGGTATGTCATCATTGGTAATGATCTATACAAATGGAGTCTAGATGGTACACTTCTTAGATGCTTAGAATGTGAAGAGTCACAACGCACATTAGAGGAAGTACACAAAGGTATTTGTGGATCACATTCCAATGGTCTAACGTTAGCTCAAAAACTCATTAGGGTAGGGTACTATTGGCTAGATATGGAGAAAGAAGCTATGAAATATGCTAAGAATTGTCAGAAATGTCAGGTCCATGGTAACTTGATTCACGCTCTAGGAAGAGATTTGATTCCCTTTACAACACAATGACCTTTCCAACAGTGGGCATTTGATCTGATAGGAGCCATATATCCACATTTGTCAAATGGTCACACCCATATCATTACAACAACATATGACTTCACAAAATGGGTTTAAGCAGTTCCATTGACACAAGCAACTAGAAAAAAGATCTCAATGTTCATTCTAAACTACATAATTTGTCGGTATGGTATCCCACACTCCATCATCACTGACAATGGAGGCCAATTCAAGAACAAATACCTAGACTCCCTATGTTCTAAATTCAAGATAACTCAACATTGGTCATCTGTTTACTATCCATAAGGGAATGAAAAAGATGAAGCATCCAACAAGAAATTACTGAGAATCTTGCACCGCACAATCAACAAAATAGGGTGAGATTGGTAGCTAATAATAAATATAGCTCTTTGGGCTTATAGAAAAAGTATCAGAATGCCCACTGAGGCTACTCCCTTCGCTTTAGTATATGGGGTTGAAGAGGTAGTTCCTATAGAAGTTGAAATCCCATCACTTAGAATCAGAATGCATGGTCTAGTAGCTGATGATGATTATAGAGTGTCTAGGTTACAAGAACTTGAACTACTCGATGAGTGCAGACAAGCAGTGTATGATCATCTTAGAGTATACCAGAAATGAATGTCTAGAGGCTACAAGAAGAAGGTCAGACACAGAGAATTTTAGGTTAGCGATCTAGTCTTGAGAGAGAACACTAAAAATCAATCCCATCGAGAATGCAAGGGGAAGTTTGAACCCAACTGGTTGGGTCCCATTTTTATCATTGCTACTTTTGGCTCTAGAGCCTATCAACTCTCAATGAAAGAAGGAGAACAACTTTGAGAACCAGTCAACATTCTCCATCTAAAGAAATTCTATGCCTACGACATTCAATATGTTGAAAATGTCTTTAAAAAAGTATAAAAATTGGAAAAAGTCCTAAAAAAATGACCATCTTGGTGAAAACCTAGCAATAGGCACCTTGGTGATTCAACAAAAAATAAAATAAAATGGAAAAGTACAATTTTTTTTTGAAAAGATGAAAAATACAAAAAAAGAAGAAAAATAAAAAGTGCCTTGGTGAAAACCTAGTAAATAGGCGCCTTGGTAGCAAAAATAGAATTCCTGCCAAGATGGTGAAAACCCAGCAAGCGGGCACCACTTATATCAAAATGCTCCATGTATCAAAGAAATCTTGGTCTTTCCCAACTTTATGTATTGCTTTAGTTTGTATATATCTTGCTAATTCAATAAAGTCAGTCTGTGCACCAAATAACTAGCGTCTACATCTTATCAATGTTTCAAACCTAGGGGCAGTCAATGTCCTATCCTATGGTCCCTAGTATCCTCACCAAGTCATATCCAGTTAGTATCCTCTCAAGGTTTATCCAAGTCAATATGTCTGTCTCCCTACCAGAAAAGGATTTTTGCAATTGACACCAACACAAGCAAACTGCAACACTAACAACTCAATCTTGAAATGTTAAGATCTTTTTGTATGCTCACTAATTCGCATGAGACTTTCACATATTGTGTCCCTTTGAGCTCATCAATAATGTCCTTTCAAAGGATTTAGAGAGTGATGATTGGGGGCATAATCTTGTATTTATTTTCTATTTATAAGTGAAAATGTAATCACTCTAGAAACTTTGGATTGAATTGGTGTCCACTATAAGTTCTTCCAACATGATTGGATGACCACGTGTACCTCGACCTTTGATATCTAGATGCTTTAGGGGATTTGGGTTTAAATTTTGTATTTTTGACTGATTTCTTATTCCAATTGTGAGACACGACATTACCCAAGGATGTGAATGATAAAGGGTCATTGTAGGTAATTCACATTGGAACAAGAATGCCCTCTCTACTGCTTGGTGTGTTTGTACACAAGGCATATTCAGGTCATCATAGTGTTTATGCTATGATGCTTATACAAATTGCTAAATCAAAATGGACATGATATTCAGGCCATCCTAGCTTTTGTGCCTTGGTGCTTAATTTAATCTAATATTTCTGACTAAAAGTTAATATTCATATGTTCATGACTGCCTAATCAATGATGATAAAGACCGATGATCAATGACTAGGTCCTAGGTTTGCATTTCATTCACATTTTACATTTAGTCTGGTTGCATCTCTTTCATGGTTTAAATTCAGCATGGAATTTGATGTTCTCAAAATTTTACTTAACAGAAGGACTGAGCATTACGTGAAGGTCTCTTCGACTGATTAACAAGCAATCATCATTCTAGGTTAAACATCCTTTTTGACAATGACTGAGCACTTTAATTCTTCATGTACCTATAAAAATATCATGTGTATCACTACATTTACATATCATATCATTTACATATCACATCATTTATATACATCCATTGCATACATACATGTGCATCCATAAAATATAAATAAATCCATGCATTTTCATTACTCATCTAACATCTATCATTGCATTTCACATTGCATAATCATACATTCAAACTAAACATTCAACATTGCATACATTTGCATCACATGATAAACATCATAATCTAAAATGATAAGTGCTATGAAGTCAAACCAAAAATGATTTCATATATATATATATATATATATATATATATATATATATATATATATATATATATATATATATATATATATATATATATATATATATATATATATAATCTTGATATAGTACACGAGGTGCTCAATGTGCATACAATACAAGACATGAGCTCCAATGAGCTATCAAGTACAAACACAAATGTCAAAAATGCGAGTTGACTAGGATATCAAATCTTGGCCTAATCCTCGACATCAGGTGCTGGTCCTCCCCCTGCTGGCACATCCAGTGGTGGATCAGCTTGTGGTGCTCTGGCTTCCTCTAATCCCAACATGTACTTAGAGTAATAAGTCAACCACTATCTAGGTGGCACAACCAAAAAATAAGCAGACACATAGTAAGCTTCCCTATCTATCTGGTGTACCACCTCCACCTATAGTCATCTAGCCTCTATGTGAGCCTCCCATAACTGATTATCCCTCTCCACCAATTGAACCTATAAAGATAATCTCTAGGATCTCATGTCCTTAATCTAATGGTATAACCAACATATGACCTCTTGTGGAGCCTGTCTAACTCCAGGATCTACCTCCTCACCCACCTCCTCCTCTCTTGTCATTGTCTCATCATCGCTGCCACCTATATCTATCTATGCCTTACAGTGTCAAACCTCAACACCTAGGTTAAAATTAGGTGCCTCATATTCCTCATCCATCTGCACATCCTAGTGTGCACCTAGAACCTCCTCCACTATTGTAGCACTACCCATGGTGCCCATTACTTTGCCCACACCTCTAGCGTGCTGCCACTGCAAAACTATCAGTCTCACCAATGGCACTACTCGTGGTAGTGGAGCAGGCCTGACATCTACCACCAACCATGGTGGAACCCTTGCTTCTCTCTATTTGAGAGGGATCATCTATGTTGATACCTCTCTCCTCTGCCCCTTGGTGCCCCCATCACATCATTCACCTCCTCCATCATCAGGGTCGGCTTAGTGGGATCAAAAAATCACCTAAATGGGTGTTGTGCAAGATGTGCAATGTAGGAATCTATCACCCCAACATCTAATACCTATGCATAGTAGTCCCAATCCCTGCTCTACTGCTCACTGTACTCCAAACTACACACAACATATGATAATATGGGATCCCACCCCAATCCTATCTCTCTAACCTATTGGAACTCCTCCAGTACATCCTATATGAGGCCATACTACCTCCAAACTAGGGTAATAAAAAATCTCTCAAGCATGCTGGGCCGATCAAAATCCTGCTCTAGCAAAAATAACCAAAGTGAGCTCTCGCAGCTGGCCATGCCTCAACCTATAAGTAAGGGTGCCAAATGACTATAGTCATGTCATAAAAAATGCTCCTCTAGTACTTTTTCCTATCCATCTGCACTTGTGTGATATAACCTACATATCTATGAATTAGAGGCTCTTGAGCATGCCTCTCATCACAACATATGAGCCTGCAAATGGGGATATGCTCCCACACCCAAATCTGCAATACTATAACTCTAGAGGAAAACATCTTACCCTCATGGTAGATGACCTCATGCATCTCAGAAAATATGTGTGCCAGGAGGCACTAAACCCATCTGTACTCAACAGGTTGTGCCATCAGATGTTGCACAATGGGTGCCCACCCCATCAGGAAACCATTCTATTGACGGTCTGATATAATGATCCCCCCAATCATCCTTATTAGGATGTACTCTAGGAAATGTGTCTGCACATATCTCCAAACAAGTACCTCCTAGGAGATCTACTAAGATATCTGCTCATCAGCTCCAAATAGTGTCCTGAAAGCAAGTAGAGCTATGTTCCCAGAACTTAGGTAGTCTGGGAAGAGACCATGGAAAGTTATCTGAAGGATGCAATACACATCCTCTGGAGTGATAATAATATCCCCAGTAGGAAGATCGAAGGTCTGGGTCTCAGAATGAAACCGCTCGATCAAAGCTGTAATAAGTCCATGATTTACTTGAATATCAAGTAAACTGACCAAGTACTCAAAGCCACATGCAACTAGATGAACCCTCAAGGGATCCAACATCGACAGACACAACCTCTGGATGGCTGGATGAGACACACGAACATGAATATCCAGGTACCTCATCTACGAACATAAAAAAACAAGAGTGATATCAGTAACTTGATCAAAATTGGTAATAAATGCATGCAAAATGAGAAAATGAACATATCACAAGGTGCATTAAATGCTATAAAAACCAATTGAGTCGCTATTTTGAAAAATTTTGCTAAATACTGTAAATTTTCTCACTATTTTTCATACGACATTTCAAAATTTTAAAAATGGTGGCAAGTGTCATAAGACACTATACAACAACCCATATGACATTTGGTTCTCATACGACAATCCATCAGTTGTCGTACGACAACTGAGGGACACGATGAAATATTGTACGATACTTGGGTGAGTCTCCTATGATACTATACTACAATGGAGATGATCAAAGAATTGGACTTGGAATGTTGTACGACACTCTACTAGTTGTCATACGACACTCCATATAGAAAAAGTTGAAAATGTGTAAAAACTTCTAAAAATCCTAAAAATACAATTAAAAACATGTTTAAATGATTCAAAAAGAGGCTAAGGGGTCCACTTGCCAGGTTCCCATACTATTGCAGTCATTGATATCGCCTAGATCACTTGAAACGGTGAGAAGACACGGGGACCACCATGTTAGCTCTTAGAGGGCTCCATGAAATCTCAAAAGTCAACTCACACAAATGACTTAAAAATGACCCCTTTTCATCTTATATAGGTTTTCACCTAAATTTTCAAAGTTCTCTATTTTGCATGAAAATGGCACCCCTAGCTAATTTTGACGTACTGAATCCATTTTTGGGATATCAAAATCTGAGATCGTTTACTTTGTCAAAAACGTGATTTAAAATTTTGGACCCAAGATGACCGTCTGCTTGCATAATCAACCTTCATGAGATCATAGAAATCCAGAACTCAACTTATTTGATCATCTAAACATTAAACTTTTAAAATTTCAACTTGGTCAACCATGGTTAACTCATGGTTAACCTTAGTCAACCTTGGTCAACATGACCTCTTAACAATGTGGAACGTGTCCCTAGGCATGTACAACCACTACTAAAATCAATTACATTGCTTCTAATCATTTCACATTGGCTTTCTCATTAGATTTCAATTTTAATCCCTAAGGGGGCATGGTATTCCATATCATTAACAATTATTAAATCTATTCTCAATCAAATCTTCTTCAACAATCAAGACAACAACCACGTTTAATTGTCAACTCATCAGAAGTCCTCATTGCTTGGGGCATATCAGATTCATCAAAATCCATATCAATCTGGTGTTCTCTTAATCTTGTAAAATGTATCAACTCTTCGTAACCATTAGTTTAGATGTGTTTATTTCCTTGATTCTTCGTAATTGAAGGGTTCAGATTTGGTATCCTTTCGATTCCTTTGAAAAATCAGGTATGGAGTCAAAATATTCACTTCCTCATAATCATAGGTTCAAAATCAGGCATCACTTCTTCATAATCATAGGTTCATTGTTGTTATGGTTAACATCATCTCAATTCTTTGGTCAATCAAGACCTGAATCAACATCTTCAAAATTTTCAATCAATTTCTATCTCGGCATCGGTTAATCAACCAGGTTCAGTTTCTCCATCACATAACTAAGTCTAAATTTTATCAAAACATATTTATCTTTGAACTACTGTGCTTCGTACAATAATTCAAAGAGGGGCAAAATGTAGTACCCCAAAAATGGGCGCCAGTACCATTAACCTCCTACATCAACAAATCAATCAAAATTGACCCCTAAAGTCCTAACCTAAGACACATCTGCACATCAAATCATCAAAACCCTAATCAATCATATTCCAAATTTGCATCGGGGAATATTCCTAAATATTCCTAATTTATCCTAATTATCTCTTATTAAATATTATTTGGCAATAAATGATATTATTTTATTTATCCTAAGTACAATTGATTGAATATGATGAATATTTAATTAATGAAACTTAATTTTGCCACTTATTTATTTTAATTAGATTTAATTATATTATTCCTAATTAATATTATTTATTTGACAATAAATCACAATTTCTAAAAATACTTGATTGAATATTTATTTAATTGATTAAAATCAAATTGTCAAATATAATAATATTATTTTGGATAAAGTTTGATTTAAATAATTGATTTACCCATAAATTACTTATTTTTAAATTAAATCAATTAAGTTGAGAATAAAACACATAGAAATTAAATAAATCCATAATTATTTATGCGAAAATTAGAAAAATAATTAAACTCAAAATCAACTATTGAATTCATTTTGTTAACTTTCTAAACTCAACATGTGATTGTGAGTTAAAATTCAGATGAGAGTGATCTCAACTTCTAATTTTGAGTTAAAAAGCTGATTTGCATGATTTTACTAAGATGACTGTTTCTAATTTCTTGATAACTCACCAATCAATTTGAGTTGATCAGGGAGTGATTTTTGGCCTTTCCATGAGTTCTCAAACCCTAGTTTCTATATAAACAAGCCTTAGTCCTACAATTTGATATCACGTGAAATTTAGAGAATAGGGGCGCTATACTGTCAAATTCTTGAGATTGTGCAACTTTTGGAGATTCATTGCTAACATTGTTTCCTTGTTTTTACATTCATAGCTAGTTTCAATTCATTTTCATCAAGTTTCTAGATCAATTTCATTTAGCTTATATTGTTATTGCATAGAAATCCCAAAAACATAGATTAATCTTGCATCTATTTCATATCTTTTGCATTCAAATCCTTTGTTTAGGCGTTGCATTGTCACTGATCTCGGTCAAATTCTGAGAATACCATACTCACATCTACTAGAAGGCATTAAATCACCTGATTAATGATATATCTATTTATTGCATATTTTCCTATCATTGATCAATAATATTTTACCGATGTGTTGTGTCTTCTGAATAGGTACAATTACCAAACACACACCCCTGTCTATCTCCCTATCTCTACCACTCTTTTTACATATATTTGTATCTCTATATTTTGTCTCCCATAGCCTTTATTTCTCCCCATTTCTCTTTCCCTCTCCATATCTCCCCCTCCCTATCTCTATCTCTACTTCTCTTTATGTATATGTTTCTCTTTATCTCTCCCTCTCTCTCTTCCTCTATATCTCTCCATCACTTTCTCTCTACCACTCCTTCTCTATCTCCCCATCTCTCTATATTTATATCTCTTCCTTTCATCTCTACTTCTATCTTCTTCTCTCCTCATTCATCTCTAGATATGTCTCCATTTATCCATCCATCTCTTTACCTCTCCTTTTTCCAAAACTTATATATATCTACCTCTTTTCTTCTCTATCTCTATCTCTCCATATCCATTCTTCCATCTCTTCCTCTATGTCTATCTTATTATACATTCATCTCTTTGTACCCATACATATTCACCTCTCTCCACTCTTATATATCTCTCTACATATATATACCTCATGTACAACACAAATTTATACAAAAAATAAGACAAAATTTTCCCTAATCGACCTTCCACACCTTGGTGTGGTAATAAGGTTATAGTGATAATTAATTAAATTTCAATTTAGTAATTTTGGGTGGCAATCAAATATTTGGAGAGAAGCCAAGGATAATTTGATGAATCTCTTTGGCTTCAAAAAAATAGAACTCTTGTGGTTTTCTGATGGAAAAAAACTCCGCAATAACAAATAAATGCACCACTTTCCTTTCCTCGGGATGCTAGGAACTAGAACAACATCATATTTGCTCTAGTAACCTTACTTCCAAATGAAAGCTTCCAAAATACATAAACAAAGCGTAACAAAATAAGGATCTTGACATAAACAATTTAATTCTAATTTGTATTTAAATCTTGGAGATCATAACATGAATATGCAAACTCTCTTTGCTAAAAATCGATACTTATGGTTAAGTATTATATTTAAAAAATACATACTCTTGAATATAACAAGAATAACATGGCTACTTCTGACCAGAAAATGGTTGATCTTCCTTTGTTTAATCTTATTACTTATTGCAACAATTTTCCCTCTAGTTTGATGATATTCTTTGTACACAATTTATGCATTTGAAGCTCTTTCCTCATTCTGGCTCTGTCCTAACCCCCTCCCTCTTTATTACACTCCTCCCTTTATTCATTTTTCCAATACTTTCTTCCTTTTGTTTGGATGATAATGGTTCCTAGAAAGAACCTCTTAAACACACAACATAGTTTTTAAAAACTTCCTTACTATATAAATGTTGGGAACACCTCATGGAAAACAATGAAGATGCATTGTCCATATTTCTACAATTAACAATTGTTCCATATGTCATCTCAACTTGGTTTATGCACTAAATCAAGGATCTATTGCAAGGACCTTTGAGTAGTTTGGTTGGGCACATAGTTAAGGACATATTAGATGGATGGTATGTGGACATAAAATTCCATGTCATAATTACAAAAGCTTTCCCTCAAGCTCTAACTAAAACAAATAAATAGAAAATATATTTTTGTTGAAGCCAATTACATTTGGCCCAAGATTCTCTTCCATCAGACTCCTTGAGTAGGAAATATTTGTAAGCATGTGTCACAAATGGAGTTAGGTCTAGTTGAAATACCCTTTCAAGTTGAAACAACGTGTAATGAACTGCATCACTAATCTAGAGAAAGATAATTTCTTCTTTTCGCTCTTCCAACACTTAATAGAGATTATTGTTGCACTCCTCCACCGAGTCTTTTTATCTTCTCCTCTTCCTTTTTGTGGACTCATGCCTATCGCAATTTGAACACCTCCAAGAAAATTCTCTTCTTGTCTACCACATATTCTCTACTCTCCTCCCATTCTTTGTACAATCTTGTCCACTATAATCTATCCACCACCACCAATATCTTGTAACATTCTTCATATACTCTATATTAAACCAACTCCCAAAGACAAATCTACAACTATATTTTCCCCTACCTTAAATAAATGTATGCTAAACTCAACATCATAAAAAATGTCAAAATTTACCTATGCTCTTTTAATGACCTAACATCCTCTTCATTCTTGTCTTTGTCATCAACAACTTTCATTTTTGCCTCCTTCACTATCTCATCTATCTTCATACCTTCAAGATTTTCCCTCTATTCCTCTTATAACTATTGTTGAAAACTATGCCCAAAAATATTCCTCTTAGCCTACCTCTACCTATGAGGTATCTTCTCCTTCTTCACATTATTTTTCTTCATCCACCAACCACTAGTCCACTAAACCAAATTCTTTACTTTTCTTCCTTCATTAATTTCCTTAGTTACTGCTAATACAAATTCCTCCATTTTTGCACTGTTCAAGTGCTTAATCCTCTTTTCCTCCACATGTTCCTCATTGAATACTATGTTTTCATCTATTTCTTCTAAAAGACATCCCTTCAATACTACAAATATTCTTTCCTAATCTCTTCCATGACCTCTTGTGCCTCTTGTCTCGATTTTGATCTTCCATCTCTATCACATTCATTTGTCTCTTCTTTCTCCTTTTCTCCAAAACAAGAATCATCACAATCCATCCAATCAAAAATCCTTTCTCCTTTTTCCTTTTTTATCCATCAATAACTTTGAGTCTTTCCAACTCTCACCATTTCACCTTATTTCTCACAACTCTCACTGCTATCCTCTACCCAATATGACTCTAGAATATATGTATCTCTCCAAGACCTCTTCAACCCACTTCCTTGTAGTGGAAGAAATCTGCATACCTTCTAGCCAACTTTATCTCTACTAGAGGATATATGTTAGGCCCAGAAATGCAATAGAATAAAAGATAATCCAAACATTATTATATATTGTTCATAACGATTGATTACATAAATAAGGTAGTCATATAGTAGTTCAACTGCTATAGAAAAACTACCAAAACCAAAATATATAAACTAACTCATAAACCCTAATGATTAATAGATTAACATCCCCCCTTAATCTAAAGGGGTTATCATGAATCAAGGAGTATCCCAAAATTATCCAGCTTAGATTTTAGCCAAGCACTTTGGTGGAAACATTTGCTGGTTGATCTGGATCAACATTTGAAAGCCTGTTACTATGACAGGATTTAAAAATCCATTTGAACTTACCTTTTTATCTTGATAGGGTTCAAACTTTTATACTTGAGCCCATCGCTTTGGTGGGTCTCAAATTTTGATAATGAGCTTATTGCTTTGATAGGTCTCAAATTGGGACTTATTTTGTCCATCTGAATTAGCACACTTTGGGTGTACAATCATTGAACAATAGCACACATTGGTGCAATGAACTTATTTTTTTCATGTTACAATTTGATAAAAGTGCACATTAGGTGCAATGGACTTGTTTTATCCATTTGTTTGAGAATAGTATACATTGAATTTTTGTAATTACCATTCACTTGAAATTGAATCTAACATATATATAATATTCCTTCCCTTGGTAGATGAGAGGGAAAAATATTAATGACACGATTTCATTGATGGAGCTATTGGACAAGAGGTAACATTTTTATTTTCATATCCTCAAATAGGTGGAATGCATTAGTATGGACCAATATCATCATAATCATCAAAAAATTTATCTCCAATGTTAGCAAAATCATTTCACTAGTAAAATTTTCATCACCATGAATATTGTAATCAATGATAGCCTCATTTAGAGCTTCTGTTTGAATTTCTACTAAAGATGCCACAATTGCCAAATCTACAGAAGCATCTCATGTCCTCCGTAGTTCTTGTTCAAACAAAGGTTAACAAAATAGCATTTCTTTTTGCAATTTCTTCTAGAAAAAAAAATGAATTGAATTAGGTGTATGGTGATCACATGTGATGGGGTCTACCAACAATGTTTGGGAACCTTGTCCTTAGACAATCATCTTCTGCAAATTTAGATTTAACCAGTCAAGTTCCATTATCACATACAAATGGTTGAATATCCTTACGTCATTCACTTTTTAGATATTTTTTTATCGATACTTTTGAATCTCGATTGCCAATGCCTTTTCTACTTTGTAATATTGTAGAATTTAACACTGAATGTCTTGAAGTCAACATTTATTATAGAGGTTAAATAAATCACAAACATATTTTCTTCCTCCAAATGTCTCTTTGTCATTTAACCAAAATAAGTACCCAAAGATTTTTATCTCATGACGCAAATATTGACCATCATCCGCAAACTGTGTAGGTCTGAGAGTGGAAATGCCTACATCTTTTAACAATTGAATGCAATGAATAAAATATACCTTTCCTTTGTTCCTTTATGCTTCGATGCCTACAAATATTCCTCTATTACTCAAACAGTTCATATGCATTGTGTATGATTCCACTTGGTTTGTGCGTGGTTGAAGGATTTTGGTAGAGATGAAAATTGTTTTTACTTATAGGTTTCTAAAATCTCAGCATATGCATCTATAATTGGAAACCAAACAAATTTCAGCAATCCTTTAAAGTAGAAAGAAAAACTGTGGTCTTCCTCTTTTCATTGCGCAATTTCTGTAGGTTTGAACTATCTCTGTTGTATATTCACAAAGGATCTTCTGATGCCTTGCAGATGAATTGTGTATGAAGCCAAAATTTTTCACATTCAAGCTTGGAGTTAAATTCAGTAATTGTGTGTAAGCATTTGGTAATGATCTAGTTTGATACTGGATCTAGATGCACCACTAGGAAATTGAGATTTCATCAAACCATTGCAAAAATACAATGGTTTCATATAATGCATCCCATAAAGCATTGAAAAACTTGGCAAAACTAATCATTTATTTCCTTCAATCATATATGAGAGTCCCCTCCAATACATCGAAACATTCTTGCTTCTACTCCCAAATCAAAATCTTATCGTAGCCATGAAATTACAATGAGGGCATTGTCACAGACACACAAAACTACACTTTCCTTATTAGAAAAAATCATTAATTTATGAATTCCTTCAATTTTCTATTAAGAATCAATAAAACTACTACATGGAGGCCATAATAATAGTGGATTTATAGTTAGAGCAGAAGGAATGGAAATGTATTGAAAACCCTAACAACTAGAGCCAACATCCTTATTTTTGTGGTTATAAAAAATGGTTATCCCCACATTGCATGCTTCTTCAACATTTCCCTACCTAAATTGCAACTGGCAATCTACTCACTGCCAAAATGTAACTGAATCTTATTTAAGCCAATGTTTTTATTTCTATTCAAAGAGGCTAGAACCCACAAACTAGAAGGGTGATTCAATACATGTCATGTGGATGCCCATGTCTAACATCAATAATAGAACTTCATGTTGTTTAGGCACATAAATAAATTTTACCTCATTCAATCGCTTCAGACTCCTCCATCACACAAGCACAAGAACACTTTTTAGCTTTGATACCATTGTTAGGCCCATAAATGCAATAGAATAAAAGATAATCCAAACATTATTGTATATTGTTCATAAAGATTGATTACATAAATAAGGTAGTCATATAGCAGTTCAAATAATATAGAAAAACTACCAAAACTAAAATATATAAACTAACTCATAAACCCTAATGATTAATACATTAACAGATATCTAACACAATCAACGTATTCTCACAACTTCTTCACACTTAGGCATTCTCCACCCATAGGTCTTGGTGAAAATTGCCCCCCTTTGAAAAATATCCCTATACACTTAGTGACATAGGCTTTGATACCAACAGATGACAATAAAACTCCACATTAAAAGCAAATACAACACTACTTTTCCAGACATTAACCAAAAAAAATTGTATTCACTTCAATAGCCACACTTCCAGATGATAGTAACTTCCAAAATGCATAAATAGAGTGTAACAACATAAAGATCTTGACATAAACAATTCTATTCTAATATATATTTCAATCTTGCAGATCATAACATGAATACATAAACTTTATTTGCTACAAATTGATACTTGTAGTTAAGTAAGAGAATTAAAAACTACATACTCTTGAATTTGGAAGACAACATAACTACTTCCGACCAAAAAATGGTCAATCTTCCTTTGTTTAAAATTTTTCCTTCTCACAACACTTTTCCCTCTCATCTATTGGTGTTATTTGTATCCAGTTTATGCATTCAAAGCCCTTTACTCATTTGGGCTTTGTGCCAACCCCCTCCCTCTTCTTTATGCTTCTCCCTTTATTTATTTCTATGATCCTTTCTTCCTTTAATTTTAATGATAACAATTCCCAGAAAGAATCATTTCAACACATCAGTTTTTTGTTTAACGACTTCCTTTCTATGTAGATGTTGGGAACATCTCATGGAAACATTAAAGATGCATTGTCCATATTTCTACAGTTAACAACCATTCCATATGCCAGCTCAACATTGTTTATGCATTTAATCAAGGATCTATTGTAAGGACCTTCAAGTAGTCTCATTGGGTACACAATTGGGGATATATTAGATGGATAGTATGTGGACATTAAAGTCCATGTCACCATTCCAAAAGATTTCCATCAAGGTCTTAAATAGAACAAATAAACATAAAATTTTATTTTTGTTGATGTTGATTATGTTTGGCTCGAGATGATATGAACTCATCATCAAAATGAAATAAATTGTACCCTTTTTATGTTGTTAAATAATTGATGTATGTTGATAAAACTATTAAACTGCATTAGGGATCAAAGGACATTTATTTTCTATTACTTTCAAACATGCACTTTTTGGCTATTTATTTTTAGTGTTTTGTATCATCTTGACATAAAAATTATGTAATTTCATGACATCATATCCTTCAATTATTGTAAATTTTCATTGCAATGGAGGATTGTGTAACATTTTTTTTCACATTATTATTGTACTTATAAATTGTCATTATTCATATTTGATTGTGTTATTGCAATTGGATTGTTGGCTCCATAAGTCTTACTGTTTTGGCATTTGTCTCTTTGATATATATATTTTAGTGTTCTATGTTGATTGAGAATTTTTTAGAATTTTGTTTCTTTCAAATGACTTATATTTTTCATAAATGGTGAAACTATTTTTTCCTATAAGCTCACCAAACCAGTGGAGAGAGAACATAAAAAAATTTGAAATTACAAGATTTAGCATGGATGCAAACTCTTCAATTCCTAGAGATCAAGCTCTTTGCCTACGGTTCTTTACCATCCAATTCAAATTTGGGGAATTATTTCATTGCTAATCCTATGGTTAGATGATGTGATATTTTAAACATATCAAACTTGATAAAATACATGTAACTGAACACTTATCATAAATCATACATGTGAACAAGTTCTACCTCTATATCATTTCCTCTCTCTACCCCTATATCTCCTTTTATCAATTGACCTCATGTACAAAACAAATTCTCCCTAATTGACTTTCCACCTCTTTGATGTACCATACTTCACACCAAAATATAATTCTAAATTACATATTATATAACTTAAAATAGAAAAATTAATATAAAAAGATATAAATAAATATTAAAATATTAAAATTTAATTAATTACGTCATAGGTGTTTCCTATTTGTAATGCAAAACCTACATTATTGAGTCAATGGTTGAAACATCTTTAAAAAATGACTACCATCTGTATCATCTTAAAATGGAAGCACTTCCATCTTGGTAGGTTTAGCACCCTCTTTTAGTGCATTTATCATGATAGACTTGCATTTACGATGCATTATGCACTTGATTCCTTCATTCTAGGTGAAATTAGGGTTAGGATCCTGAGGATTCTCCTTAATTTCCCTCTTCTATGGCTCTATTTTCTAGGTAGGACTTAGAAATAGGTCCTCCTAGCCTTCAACATATTCATCATAGGATTTTGTGCCTCTCCCTGGCACTCTGCCCTATTCTGACATCATTTGTAGGTCTCTGGGCATCCCCGTGACCTCCTGTTTCTCATTCTGGCTGGAACTGGACCCCTGGGTCAAGGATGAGGTAGACCTTGACCTAGGTTAGAGTCTAGGTCATCCCTGACCTAGGTCAGAGATGAGTTCATCTTTGACCTCCTTCGGGATTTGATTCCCCCTTTTCAAATTTGGTCTTGGAGGGCCCCGAAATTAATGTCAAGCTTTCAGATCCGAGTGCGAAAGGGTTTTAATTTGAAATTCATTTAATTATTTTCCCTCCTTAGTTGTTATTGTGATTGGACCATAATTTGAGGTGAAATTTGAATTATGGGTCCTCACATTACTCTAGGAGCCTCACCTTGAAACCTCTATATAAAGACTCTCATTTGCCTTCATTTTCACACAAGGACACCAAGCAATTTCATGATCAATATATCAAGTGAAGACATATATGATGCAAGAAAGCAAGTGATGGTGAAATGAAGATGCAAGATTGAAAGAGGATGATATAGAAGATCAAACCATTGTTGATATCAAGCATTTTTTAACACACCATTGTGACCATCTATTTGGAGCAAGAGAGATCCTTTCTTCCTTGATCCATCATTATCAATATTCAAGCATTCAAAGATACAATCACGGGGTAGAAATTATAGATTATGAGTTTGGTAGGAGTACTTTTTCCTTGGGGGCTTGGTATGCTTTCTTATCTTATTCAAATCTATGCATTGCTTTCTCATACATATTCATGCTAGGGTTTTAATCTAGAGAGGATTAGATCTTGGCATTACACATTCAATACACACACACATTCTATTACAACTAGCTATTCGTGGAGGTGGAGATCACCAAAATGGGGGTTTGACTAAGGCAAAACCCTACATAGCCACCCCAAAACACCATTTTCAGATATCTACAGTTGCTGTTTTGAGAATTGATGTGTAGATTTGAGTACCCTTTTTGGTGAACTTCCAAGATCTGTAAACAAAAATTCTATCAGAGCTTTTTTGGGTCAAGGATGACCAACAATGAGGGGTAGGATCCTGCCCCAAGGTAAGACCTTTCCCTACTATCTGGGTCAAGGACGACCAGCTTCCAAAAAGACAAAATTTTTTGGGTTTTCTTTGTTATGGTTTTCTGGTCCCGGATCTGGTTTCAAAATTTCCTGAGACTATGCATAGGCATCAAAAAATAGGTATTTCTAGATTTTTTCCATTATGAGGTATGTATCTTATCTTGTCCGATTTTCAAGCATTTCTAGATTTAAATTACTTATTCAATTCCAATTTAAGTATACAAATGAATAGTGAGGAATGTTAGATGCATTGTTACAACTATCCATTTTCCAACCTATTCATTTTGGTGAACCCGTTTACGACAACTCTTTCTTTTTGGTGTTAGATTTAGATCTTGCATATTTATAAGATTAGATTTCTTGCATTTATATTTCAAAAATAAAAAAAATTGCAAAATCTCTTTAAAATACAAAAACATTTACATTTTCATATTTCTTTGTAATCAACATATATGATTCTTGTTTTGAGTACTTTGATGAGGCTTTTATTGTACAAGAGGATAGATTCCCTAATGAGGTACATGGTAGTGAGGATGAAAATGGTCCGGATAAGATCTCCATTGATCCTATTCCTATTTCACTCTCCTCCACAACCTCTCCAATTAACCTTTACCATAAGGTGTGTGCATGGTTACCTTCATGTCCCACTATTTGCAACATTGATAAACCTTAAATGATATATCCTACACCTTTGATGATGGTAAAAGGATGTCCTCACATAATGTATTAAGGCTAAATCTAGAGATCCTTTGAATTTCTTTGATAACACTGATTCTATTTCACATGCTTATAGCGCATGGAATAACCCTCAGCCTACTGTTCCAGTTTCTTTACAGCCTTCTCAACCTATGCTTCCTCAAGCAGCTAGGTTTCCTTCTACCTTTAAGGAGTATAACTTAGTTGACCAATTACATGCTACTCCTACTAAGATATCTTTATGGGAATTACTTCAAACTTCCCTGACATATCATGAGGCATTGCAAAAAGATTTATCCACTCTTCTTGCTTTGCCTCCTAATCAAGAGAACATTCATTCTATTTTAGATTGCATGCATACTATGCCTTTTGTACCTCCTATTGTGTTTTTCGATAATGATTTACCTTCTCTTGAGGTGTAGAATCAATATGATGCTCTTATGGTTGCTATCTCTATTAATCAGAGTATCATTTGAAGAACATTAATTGATAATGGATTTGGACTTAATATTGTAGCATGGATATGCTTAAGGAAATTAAAGCTGATCTCACCATTATTCAACTTGATAATGTTCCTATACGTGGATTTGACAATATTGCAAAGAGAACTTTGGGTATTATTACCTTGTTAAAGTTGGTCCAGCTATCTTAAATACACCTATTCATGTTATGCCTGGACCTCTCAATTATAACCTTCTTTTAGGAAGACCTTGGTTACATACTATGCATGCAATTCCTTCTACTCTTCATCACAAGGTTAGGTTCATCTATAACAACTTAATGTATAGATTACATGTGGATGATGCACCAAATCCTTGCCTAAATGCAGAATATGCTAAAATCTCTAAGCCTCTTCAACCAAGTAAAGAGATTGAAAAACAATCTGAGATGAAATAGCCCAAGATACCACAACAACAAGAATCTCCATCTTCTTCTTTGACTAAGGATGATTGTGGGACATTGGATTTTAATCCTACTTTCATTAGAGAATATAAGGTCTTTGATTTGGAATTCATGAAGCAACAAAATGAATTTGAGAAAATTTTTTTGCTCCTTCTCCCCTTTTTGAGGAACTAAAAAGTAATTTTTTTGTGGCTTCGATTAATGAAATGATTGAAACTATGAAGCATGATTGTTATGATATTGTGACATATGCTGCTCCTTGGACTCCATCTGATATGACTGATCGATATGGTCTTGGTTATCATTTTCTTAAGAAATCGGGATTTAATGGGAAAGGATGTGGTAAATATGAACAAGGTATACAAGTACCTTTGGATAATGAAATTTATGATCATACATATGGATTAGGATTTAATCCTTATAGACAACCATCGACTTTTCCTCTTAATGTTAATCATATTTACGGTGGACAGTTGAAATTGGTTAACCCACTCCTTATTGACATTAATCAAGCACCTACTTTGGATATTTTTCTCGAAGATGAAACCTTAATGGAATTTTTAGGGGTTTATGAAAATTTACCTAAGCTCCATCACAAACGACAGAAGCCTTATTGTTTAAGTACCGATGCTTACTTTGGGGAACATGATAAACAAGATATTCTTCCTTTACCAATGGATCCTCTGATACAAAGTGATTTGTTTATAACTGAGACTATTGATATTCAAATGGATGAGAATGACACTGAAAATATGATAAATATTGGGAAAAGTTTGAATCAGGATGAACATGATCAGTTGGTTTCCCTTTTACTTGAATTTAAGGACATTTTTTCTTGGACATATTTAGATATGCTGGGTATAGATTAGAAGATTGTTACTCATAAAATTGTTTTAAAACCGAATATGAAACCTATGAAGCATAAAATTTGAAAGATGAATCCACTAATTGCTTTATTGGTTAAAATTGAAATTGAAAAGTTATTGGATTCTAGATTTATCCATTCTATTGATTATTCAGATTGGATTTCAAACATTGTGCCTGTTTCAAAAGGAGAAAATAAGATAAGGATGTGTACTGACTTTAGAGATTTAAACAAAGCATCCTTAAAAGATGATTTCCCATTACCTAACATTGATATGATTGTGGATTCAATAGCGGGTCATGCCTTGTTATCTTTTATGGATGGTTTTTTGAGATATAATCAAATCTTTATCCCTCTTGAAGATCAATTTAAGACTGCATTTATAACACCTTGGGGAACATTCTGTTGGGTCATGATGCCTTTTGGATTGAAAAATGTAGGAGCAACTTATCAACGAGCTATGACTTTGATTTTTCATGATTACATTCATAAGATCCTTGAAGATTATGTGGATGATATTTTAGTGAAGTCTATACAAAGAGAAAATCATGTTACTATTTTATGACAAATATTTGAAAGGATTAGAAGCTACAACATGAGATTAAATCCTAAGAAATGTGTCTTTGGAATTGATTCTGGTAAATTATTAGGATTTATAATCTCTAAGCGAGACATAGAAGTAGATACTAAAAAGATTAAAGTTATTGTTAATATGCCTCCTCCTAAGAATATTTCTCAATTACAAAGTTTACAAGGAAAAATACAAGCTATTCATCACTTTATTTCTAATTTAGCAGATCGTACTATCCCTTTTACTTCCTTGGTTATAAAGGATACCACTTTCTCTTGGAATGATGTGTGTAAACAAGCTTTTGAGCAATTTAAGGAGTATCTTGCAAATCCTCCTATCTTGTAGCTGGCTAAATTTGATAAACCATTCTATTTGTATACTTCAGTGACTCCAAAGGCCGTGAGTGTGTTGTTAGCTCAAAATGATAATGATGGTAAGGAAAGACCTGTGTATTACATTAGTCAAACTTTACTTGATTATGAAACAAGATATATAGATTTGGAAAGACAATGTCTAGCTGTAGTTTATGCATGTCAAAAACTCAGGAATTATCTTATAAATGCTAAAGTCAATGTGATTATTAAGTTTGATCCTTTGAAACATCTTTTCTCAAAAACTAATCTCTCTGGCCATTTGGCAAAATGGGTGATGTTACTTACATAATTTGATCTTAATTTCATTTCTCAGAAGTCTATTAAGGGACAGGCTTTAATAGATTATTTAGCTAAAGCTCCTTGTCCTCATCCAGATACATGTTCTACTTCAATGGAATTCCCTGATGATAATATTCTAGCTATTCAACAGGATGACATTTGGGAATTATATTTTGATGGGTCTAAATGTAAGACAAGTTCTAGTGTGGGTATTATCTTGATCCCTCCTATGAAAAAATCCATCCCTATATCATACAAATTAACCTTTCATTGTACTAATAACATTGCAGAGTATGAAGCTCTTATAGCTGGTCTACGAGCAACTTCATCCCTTGACATCAAACACTTGCAAATATATGGAGATTCGCAACTGATTGTTGAACAAATTAAAGGAGGATATCAGACTAAGAATGATAAAATGACACAATACAGAGATTTAGCTCTTGATGTGCTTTCACAATTCACCTCTTATACGATTCAAACTTTACCTAGGAAAGATAACCGACATGCGGATGCCATGGCAAGCACAACTTCTTTGGTCTGTCTTGAGAATAATGCTGAAAAATTTCAATTTACTATACAAACTCTTAAAAGCCCTATAATTTCTAAAAAGATTACCTCTGATTGTTTTAGTTTGCATTCGGATGAATGGTATTCTCATATTTTTCATTTTTTGAAAGACGGTACTTTTCCTGAATCAACAAGGAACACGCATAATCGTATTAGGAAACTTGTAGTACGTTACATCATTTTAGGAGATATGCTTTACAAACGCTCTTATGAAGGATTATTATTAAGATGTCTCAATAGAACTAAAATCTCAGTAGCTTTGGCAGAAGCTCATTCTAGTTCTTGTGGTGGACATTTTGGTGGAAAATCCCTTGTTAATAAATTGCTTAGAATGGGATATTATTGGAAAACAATGGAACAAGATTCTTTCATGTTTGTTAAGAAATGTCCTCAATGTCAACAACATAGTAATTTGATTCATGATCCTACTCATGAGCTTCGTAATCAAGTTTCTCCATGGCCTTTTAGTATTTGGGGTTTTGACCTTATTGGAAAAATCTCACCAGCTTCTTCTCAAGGAAATACTTATATTCTAACTGCTATAGATTACTTCACGAAGTGGGTCGAAGCTATCCCTCTTCGTTCAACAACGGTGGATGTTATTTGTGATTTCATCCTTAATAATATAATAACAAGATTTGGTATTCCTTTGACGATAGTTTCAGATAACGGTACCTCTTTTAAAAACAAAGAAGTCACAAAATTCTTGGAGAAATATCAAATTCAACATAGATTTTCAACTCCTTATTATCCTCAATCTAATGGACAAGATGAAGCATCAAATAAAATCATTGAACAAATTATGAGAAAAATAGTTAGTAAGCATGCAAAAGATTGGCATACTCAACTGACCTATGCTTTATGGGCTTATAGGACTAGTGTTTGTACTACCATAGGTACTTCTCCTTACAATATTATCTATGGTACTGATGCTATTATGCCTTTGGAATTAGAAATACATTCTCTACATGTTTCATTTCATGGGATAATTGACAAAGATACTTTTCATGAACAACGCTTACAAGAGCTAGAAATGTTGGATGAACAACAAATACATGCATTAGAACACATAAAAGCTTATCATAAATCTCTTCAGAAGCAATATAATCATAAGGTAATCAAACAAACATTTTTGGTTGGTGATTTAGTCCTCTATGAGAATCAATGAAATGTGAATGCTTTACTGGGCGAAAAAGGAAAGTTTAGCCCTAATTGGCTTGGACCTTTTCTTGTTATTGAAGACTTTGGTTTAGGTGCTTATAAACTTGCTAATATGGATGGTGTTTCTTTTAAGGAACCCATTAATATTATGCATCTCAAATGTTATTATCCTTAATTTCATTCTTTCTTTTATGCATTTATGTATTCCTTATAAAGTTTATTTTATAGGTTATGTAGTTCTAGCAAAATTACATATTGAGTATATTTATGCACCTTCTTTCTTTATATTAAGTTTTATATTGATGAAAACATAGTAATCAAACATAGAACTAATTAGTAGAGAAAGTTTTTCATTCATCAAAAGATTTTCAAGTTCTGATACATTTGTGGCCAATGATCCTATTTATCACTACATCTATCACTGCGCTCTGATGGCCGATGGCTTCTAGATCTCTCTGGCCTATGATAGGAAGGGGTAGATCTATGTGTCTGTGTGTGGCTCCTGGATATGCTCATACCATGTGAACATCCTTGGGCACTCTGTAACTCAGCTATCAGCTTCTCCTCCCTTTCTCTGCACAACCTCAGCTCTCGTTGGACACATGCAAAGATATCGGCATGCCTGTTGGGATCTCTGTAACCAAGAGAGGATTCTCACTCACTCGCTAGTAGTTAGTAGGATATACATGTATTCTTCAGAATCTTAGATACAAAGATCCTCCACTCTGCTATGCTAGCTACAGAATGAAGATTTATCAATCTAGTGCTCTTTCAAATCAAATTGCACATTTAATCAAATCTCATATTTCATACCTGGGTCTCCCTTCTGGATGTCATTAAAGTGTCTAGATGGTGGGGGCATGGAGTGACTACTCTCTCCATGCTCGCTATGTTTAGGCCTTAGCGGTGGTGTCTTTGTGTGGGGGTGTGGAGGCCGTCATGATCTCAGTGGCGATGCATGAAAAATGTGTACATCTGCACCAGTATCACTAGTCGGGGGTATCTCCTCTTCTCTATCCTCCTCCATAAGATCTCCCTCAGAGATGTGCTCCTCCTCATCTCTAACATCCTCATCCTCCTCTGGAGTATCACTATCCTTGTGTGTCCTCTCTAAAAGACCTGGATCACCTGTAGGATAATCCTCAAGAAAGATCGGGCGGGTCCCCTGTAGAATCTAGTACTTGATGTAATCTTGATTCATGCCTAAATAGGTCACATCTAATGGTACCTCTCTATTCTCTATCTCATCTGCATCACTATCCTCTATGTCTTCTATCGATGGTCGATGTATGGTGTCAGGTCTTTGATAGTACCTCATCAGATGTGCATAGTGAGGTAGTGCTCTAGGGACTCCGTGTAATAGGATGAACTACCTCATCACTCGATCATAATAGTATGGCATCACTATATGATTCTGGTGACCCTCTAGTAGCTTTCACCATTGTGAATATCTCATATGGAATCATGTATCAGGCCACTCTATTATCTGGCAATAAGGTCTCCATATCACATCAGTACCTAGAATGCAGTCTAGACATACCCTCCAATAGAGGATATCTCCAAACTACCAGGCATCTCTCAAAGGATACACAAAGACTCTCGGTGTACTCGCATCTACCATCACCAAAACACCCTATGGACATGTACATGTGAAATGCTCAAACAGCCAAATCTACAAGAGTGTGCATATCAAAAGACTCTCTTTGATATCTCACTAGCTAACATAGCTCATGGTATAGCTGGGATAACATACTGTGACCCCATAAGAACACGGTCCTCTCCCTCTCCATCCTTTGTATAAGATGAGTAAGAGGTGTAGAAAATATGGTACCCTTTGCATTGGATAACACAACCAAGGATACTATGCAGAGCATCACCCTCCATACCAAAGGTGTAGGGCCTGACAGTATGGATGACAAGAGGACCTGATCTAATTGGGTTTGCATTTGTGGAACCCATCCTATGAAATACTCTTTATCTATAAGGATCTCCTCACAAAATCACTGTGCTCTAGGTCTGATGGTCTCACCTCGGACTAGAAGCCACAAGATCATGTAGACATCCTCTAATGTCACTGTAATCTCTCTTGAGGGAAGATGGGAGGAGCATGTATCCTCATCCCATCTCTCTATCAAAGATGATAACATGGCTCGGTGTAGTGTGATCTGTGGTAGGACTGATACCCAGTATAGTCCTACATCTCTTGGTAACTTCATCTCATCATCATCAAGCTCAAACAACCTCTCTTTGACCATGCCTAGCAACTCTCCAAAGGGATGGTCTCAGAGATGGACCAAGTCCTGCAAGCACCAACAAACATAATATCAACAATCTACATCAACAAATCTGCAAATCTAACTTAACTAGGTCAAGTTCAACCTTAGTTAGGTCAGGGTCAACCTTCCTGGGTCAAGGTTGACCTTCCTAGGTCAAGGCCGACCTTGTTGGGTCAAGGACGACCTCATCCCAGAATAGGTGGAGACCTTCCAGTAAATTTTGACCTTCTTGGGTCAAGGTTGACATAGATGGGTCGGGGCCTTTCCTACATAAATCAAGAATTTGGAAAATACAAGAACAAACAATAGCAAACTCACCTAAGGAAGTGACTGTCTAGTAGCTAGGCTCTGTCTCAGAAGCTCCATGCGCATCGCTCAAATTTCTTCTCTCCTCGACATCTTGTTTCCTCTTTTTGAATGTGAAAATGGTAAGAATGAGTAAGTATGTCTTCCTTTCTCTTATTTATAGTTAAATTAGGGTTTTATTAGGGTTTCTTTTAGGGTTTACTCATGGTAAACTCAGATTTCCCTTTTTATGCATTTAGATAGACATCCACTCTTTTCATCACAACTTGAGTTCGGTAACTCCATTTTTAGTGCCGTTAGTGGCATTGGAATCATGATTCAGATACCTAACCCCTTGAATCAGTTTAGGAAGGGTAGGAATCCTTCTAATTGGTTTAGGAAAGAACTTTTCAACAAACTGCATATCCAGTGTATAGAGTTATCCTTATCACCCCGTTTCACCCTTCAGAAGTAGAAAGCCAAAATAGGGGTGGCATAAGGGGCTTTATGCACTTCTAAAATTATCATATAGTAAGCTCTAGGTGATTTATGGATTTTCATTAAAATTGTGTGTTGCAGGTTCTAACAGTTTCTTGCAGGATCTCTACATCGAGGACTTGGCTATATCCTTTTTATTTACTATGATGTTTTCTTACTTTAGCTTGCATATTCACGTAGTGTCATATCTAAGCTAAAGTGGGGGCTAAATGTATCATCTTAAAATGGAAGCACTTCCATCTTGGTAGGTTTAGCACCCTCTTTTAGTGCATTTATCATGATAGACTTGCATTTAGGATGCATTTTGCACTTGATTCCTTCATTCTAGGTGAAATTAGGGTTAGGATCCTGAGGATTCTCCTTAATTTCCCTCTTATATGGCTCTATTTTCTAGGTAGGACTTAGAAATAGGTCCTCCTAGCCTTCATCATAGGATTTTGTGCCTCTCCCTGGCACTCTGCCCTATTCTGACATCATTTCTAGGTCTCCGGGCATCCCCAACACCTCCTGTTTCTCATTCTGGCTGGATTTGGACCCCTGGGTCAAGGATGAGGTAGACCCTGACCTAGGTCAGAGTCTAGGTCATCCTTGATCTAGGTCAGAGATGAGGTCTTCTTTGACCTCCTTCAGGATTTGATTCCCCCTTTTCAAATTTGGTCCCAGAGGGCCCCAAAATTAATGTCAGGCTTTCAGATCCGAGTGCGGAAGGGTTTTAATTTGAAATTCATTTAATTCTTTTCGGGCTCCTTAGTTGGTTATTGTGATTGGACCATAATTCAAGGTGAAATTTGAATTATGGGTCCTAATATTACTCTAGGAGCCTCACCTTGAAACCTCTATATAAAGACTCTCATTTGCCTTCATTTTCACATAAGGACACCAAGCAATTTCATGATCAAGACATCAAGTGAAGACATAATTGATGCAAGAAAGAAAGTGATTGTGAAGTGAAGATGCAAGATTGTAAGAGGATGATATAGAAGATCAAGCCATTGTTGATATCAAGCATTTTTGAACACACCATTGTGAACATCTATTTAGAGCAAGATAGATCCTTTCTTCCTTGATCCATCATTATCAATATTCATGCATTCAAAGATACAATAATGGGGTAGAAATTATAGATTATGAGTTTGGTAGGAGTAATTTAGCCTTGGGGGCTTGGAATGCTTTCTTATCTTATTCAAATCTATGCATTGCTTTCTCATACATATTCATGCTAGGGTTTTAATCTAGAGGATTCGATCTTGGCATTACACATTCAATACACACACATTCTATTACAACCAACTATTCGTGGAGGTGGAGATCACCAAAATGGGGGTTTGACTAAGGAAAAACCCTATATAGCCACCCCAAAATACCATTTTCAGATATCTACAGTCGATGTTTTGAGAATTGAAGTGCAGATCTAAGTACCCTTTTTTGGCAAACTTTCGAGATCCACGAACAAAATTTTTGTTAGAGCTATTTTGGGTCAAGGATGACCTATAGTGAGGGGTAGGATCCTGCTCTGGGGTAAGACCTTGCCCCACTATTTGGGTCAAGGATGACCTGCTTCCAGAAAGAAAAAAGTTTTCTAGGTTTTCTCTGTTGCAATTTTCTGGTCCCAGATCTGGTTGCAAAATTTCCTGAGACTATGCACAGGCACTAGAAAATAGGTATTTCTAGATTTGTTCCATTATGAGGTATGTATCTTATCTTGTCTAATTTTCAAGAATTTCCATATTTACATTACTTATTCAATTCCAATTTATGCATACAAATGAATAGTGAGGAATGTTAGATGCATTGTTACAACTATCCATTTTCCAACCTATTCACCATCAAAATGATCCTCATTGTTCATTATTTTTAGACTAACTAGCTTACCTTTTCACAGTTGTACCTTTTGGTTTTCTATCTTGTCACTTATCCCATCATGTTTCTCTCCCTTCTCCACTTAGCTATTCAGATTCTCCTACGCAACAGTATTCATTTTGCATTGCCACCCCACCAGTAAGTCTATTTCATGCTGACATTTCTCCAGTATGTTAGGGTGTTTGATCAGCTCTGATATGGCCCATACTATAGTCGAGGACATGCCCATTCTTAGAATGAAAAGGTCCTACATTGATTTATATACTTTTAAAATATTTTTCTCAATCATTATTTAGTGACTACAGGTTGATCTTGTCCTTTGTATTTTTTTGGATGCATTGCAGAGATTACTGTTACCTTTGCGGACAGAGGATAGAAAGGATTGCTTTGTTCTTTATGATTGGTAGAATGCCTCTATTGAGAATTGTATATGATTTTTATTTTCAATTTCAAAAATTATCCATCCTATTCTTGCTTCTTTCCACATTCACAGTAAGCATTGCAGAGTTAAATTATGCTTTTTAACTATTGAAAACAATGAATTTCTTGTACTTCATGGAAGAAACACAAACTTAGCCAGATATGCCATCAAAAAAATATTTGAAAATAGTAATAAACATTTGTTATATTTTGATGGTTCATTCTTTTTAACCTTGGATGTTTTCTTGAACATGTAAAAGTTTAAATGTTTGCGAATTAAGCCAAAGAGTCATGCACATTTTTTTAAGGTTTGAGAGAATTGACGAACATGGAGTCAAAGCAGCATCTTCATATTTGTTGATATTTTTACATATTGTATTCTAGATGATGGGATGGGTTTTAGACATTATGATTTGATTGTGACAAAGACAACATTAGCACATCAAACTTACTTGTGGGTTAGCCTAGATTCACCTATATGCGAGAATATCAAAAGAGTCTTCTACAACTTAGAAATTAAAACAACACACACTTATAGTAAGTAATAGTCCATGTAGGGCATGTGCAAATTCATTTTTTCGTAGTGGCAATCTCAATGATTTAGTACAATTACGATTTAAAATGGAAACATAAATGAAATATCAACAGACCCATGAGAAATCAATCGAAGAGTATTATTAGAAATGAATGGACAACCCAACATAACATATGTACTATCATAAGGTTAATAACTCAAAAGTTATCGAACCCATCAATAAAAAATTCCTTCAACGTAATTAACCTCGAATTTGATTATGAATTAATGAATGGAGATGAAAGCAAGGCAACCCAACACAAAATATGCACTCTCATAAGATTAATAACTCAAAATTTATTCAACCCATCAATCAAAAACCCCTACCATGTAATTAACATCAATTTGATATATAATTAATGAATGAAGATGAAGGAGATAATTAATGAATAATTTAAAATAATTAACATTTTAATAAAATTACTCAAATGAGATATTTGATTAAAGAAAAAATAATTGTACATTAAAAAAATAATATAACCTATACATACAAAGACTATTAAATTATATTTTTTGAAATAAATATTCCAATCTCTCATATTAAAAACTAAAATTAATATAATAATATAAAGTCTATTTTGAAATATTTTTAAAAGTTTATTTTGAAATATTTTTAATTTAATAATTAAAAAAAGTCTTCTGAAACATTTTAAAAGACTTATATTCATATCTTTCAATTCTACCACAATACTTTTCATTATTTCAATATATTGATAGTTACAATTTAAGGGACTAGCTAATCTCCCGATAAAACGCGCATGCTATGCATGTTTATACTAGATAAAAATAACATAGCATATTATACCCCATCCACCATATGAAAACATGATAGCCAAAAGTTATAGTAACGGAGTTTTAGTGATTTGACAGCTTACAGACAATTAGAAATTATCATGTTGGGCATATTTTTAAATCATCCTGCCCAACATATATTTTTAAATTATCCTGCTCACCATTTTTAAATCTCTCAGTAGCCAATTTTTTTATATTCATGAAGAACATTCTTCTGTGCCCATGAGGGTGGAGGCACAAACAAACAAGCGGAAGGAGCAAGAGCGATGGATAAGAGTCAACATTCTTCCTGTGCATACCCTACTGCGCGCATTTGCAAATGTATGTGTTTCTCTTTTTTATATGGAAGATACCAAAAATAACCTACAGAAAAATGCATATTGATGCTTGCATTTTAAATTTGTATATGGTATTTATCTTTGCATGAAGAAGCTATCCTTTCATGTTTTCCATTGTTCCAACTGAAAAATGTATTTTTTAGATCATTCTAGAATGCCCAACAAGGTTAGTCACAACCGTTCCCTAGAAAATAACAATGCTACAAATTCTTATTTTCCCTCTTCATCTTCTTCATGTGCGTGTATATTGATTAGTGTCATGAGTTACATGGGAAGAAAACATGAAGCTTTCAAAAGAGGTGGAACAAGACCCACATTCTATGTGTACGCTCATGTGGCCACCACAGTTTTCACATCCAAAAGAATCGATGTTCTTCCTATGCATACCTTGCCACGCACATTCTCAAATGTATGTATTTCTCTTTTGTATATGGAAGAAATTGAAAAAATCTTTTAAAAAAATGTATTTTGGTGCTTGCTTTTTTAGTTTTCCATTCTTCCATCTTTTTGGGTTTTCCATTCTTCCCATTAAAATATGTATTTTGATGCTTGTCCTTTTAAATTTTCCATTCTTCTTACTAAAATGGGATCTTTTTTAGACCATTTTGGAATGCTCAACAAGGTTAGTCACAACCATTCCTTGGAAAATAAAAATGCTTATAATTACTGAGGATGGTTCAGTCCCAATTAAAACAATAGCTTTAATAGTCCACCACAATTTTAAATTGGATCTTTGATGAGAAATTTTAGATCATAATAAACACAAATCAATCATTGCCATGCGGTGAATTATTCTAAGCTATACAATCTACTAAGAGGTATATAAATTTATAACTATGATTGTAATAAAAATGTAACTGGAGTGTGACAGCTATCCGAAGAAAGACTACAGAGACTGGATGAATGTGATATCTTCGCCACATGCCTGAGGTTTCAATAATTTTAGGGAGGGAACTCAAGCAACCCCGAGGAAGAACACTGTTGCTACTTCATTCTAAATTTGTTTAGAATGGAATCATTGGGATGTAGACTTTAATACACTATGTACTGGATAGCTTTTAGTTATTGTAGAAAGTATTGGGTCCAGTTAAAAGCTTGGTTTATGGAATAAAATGTCTTTGCAAATTTTTGGTTGATATTATAGTAAAGACTATGAATTGTAACAAATATGTTTAAAAGAACATTGCAGATCTATTTTAAAAACTCCTTAAGTTCAATACAATTCTTCTCCACAATGAATCCTAACATTTTTTTAGATATTTATGAGAGTTTTTTATTTAATTTTTTTAGACATCTTGGAAAAAATTGTTGGAAGATTAGTTGTGGGTTCTCTGCTATCATTTTTAAGAAGTATAAATTTTGGCACTGAAGTATGAATTTTAAGTAGTCTTTAGTCCTTTGATAAATCTTGAAAGGTTTGGTATTTTTTTCTAGTTTTTATCTCAAATAAAAAGAAAATATTAATGTTTTGATTTTCTTTTAACAAAATAATATAAAACAAAGTGGAAAAATAAAACTTTTAATGGTTATGAATTAAAGAGAGAATGGTTATTTATCAACTACTTATCATAATCCTTGATGATTGGTAAGGATTTTGAAATGTTTTAAGAGGTTAAAAAAGAGATTAATATTTTTCACTTCCAAAGTAAACTACAAATAATAAATAATATTTTTTACATACAAGTATATGGCTTTCATGGGAATACACATGAAATATAAAACTTCATTGTAAAAGAAAATAAACCATCAAAAAGGGATACTGAAATATGTTAAGGCATATTTAGATGTTAGTTTGTTACACATTAGAAGTTTTAGGTGTGTCAATTGTGAGCAACTTCTTTTTTCTTAAAATAAAATATAATATTTTTGTTGTAATATTTTAGGGTTGTCTTTTGAAATTCTTGGTCCATAAAGGTTTAAGAGGCTACTTGTAAGTAGGAAATATTGTAAATGAAAAATTTATAGTTTTTTTTAGATAGAGACAAATAGAAGAATTTAGCTAGTAAATCAGTGTACAAGCATTATAAATAATTCTAGAATTGATTTTTTTTTCTTTATTTGAATTTCTTTAATATTTATTATATCTATAAAAGAAAAAAATTCATTGAAGTTTGATGAAGATGAAACATGTTATCTTGTGTAGGGGAAGGTGAAGGCTTATGTGAAAGGAAGCTTTGAATATGTTGAATTTGGTAGAGAAGACTTAGTGTTTATACCTAAGGCTGTGAGCTACACATAAGAAGTTCATGCAACAACCATTGACAAATATTACATATTTGACCATTGACTTGGTTTGTAATAATTGTTTATTCCTAGAAATTATCATGATTTTGAAATTGATTGGGATTAGATAGGAATGTTCAAAGTATTTTCTAATGTAAGTATTCCTATTTTTAGTTTTAAAGGAAGTGCCCTTCCAAATAATTTAGGTCATATAATTTGTAAGAGCATGTTGGACCAAAGACAATTAGATTCATTTAAGTAAAATATTACAAGTATGACATTTTTACAATTTGAATGGGCTTGAAGACAAGGAACAAGTACTCCATAAGACAATATATGTTCATGTAAAATTTCCATAAAAGTTTTTATTTTAAGTTCTATGGACCAAATTTGTATCAAACTTTACTATAAGCTAAAATTTCACTCTATATTTTACTTTTATAAGAACTTATCTCCCAATCATCTTCCTTTATCACTTCCATTTATAGTATATTCCTCTCTTGAAAATTTGCATTCACCTGATTCACATCTATAGAAATTATATTTTGTATTTTAGATCACACTTTTGTTATATAAAGAGTAAATTCAATGTTCTTTAAAAAAGAATTGGTTGTTTGATTCATTTTAGATCACACTTCTATTATATTGCAAAGACATTTCTACATATTTAACAAGAAAAATTTGTACATATAATTATCACATGACATAATTTAATTATCTCAATAATTATCCTATGTTTATACTTCTCTCTATCTCTCCCTCTCTCTATCCCTATATCCTTCTCACCCTATCCTACTCTCCCCCCTCTCTCTCTTTCTCTCAAGTGTTTAAGAGTACTTTATTTTATGCACTATTTTTGACATGCTTGGAAAATGTTGTATGTTTTCAATACCTTATCAGTAACATTATGTGTTTTCTACACCAGTTCAATTATATACTCTATTTTCATGTGTAGAAGCCAAAAAATATAGTTCGAAATTGAATAGTTTTTCCTCGAGTTGTGTCTTAGTCACTGGTAAAAAAACTCACAGGTGTGAAAATATACAACATTTTCACATCAGGGAGAGATAAAAATAATATCACCAATGCAGAAAATATGCAACAATTTCGACAATGTTTTCTATCTCCACACTTGCGTAGGTGTGCGAGACCAAAAATATTGTGTGTTTTCGACCCTACACCATTAAGACCCACAATGTAGAAAAAATATGATGTTTTCGATCGTGCACTTATGCACTTATCCATTTATACACCTTAGTCTTAATTGCAAGAACAATTTAAACTACAACATTGATAAGTGCACAGGTGCGTGAGACCAAAAATATTGTGTGTTTTCGACCCTACGCCATTTTTTGCCGATGACTAAGTAGAAAATACATGATATTTTTGATCATGCACTTCCACACTTATCATTTTAAACTACAACATTAATAAGTACACAGGTGCGCGAGACAAAAAATATTGTGTGTTTTCAACCCTGCATCATTTTTTACTGATGACTAAGACCCACAATGTAGAAAAAACATGATGTTTTCGACCGTGCACTTAACTTCATCGTGAGACATGTGTTGATCAAGCATGATCCTATGATGATTAACCTTCACACATCTTCCTCATTGCGGGATCACACCCACCGTCGATCTTGGGTGGGCATCCCAAGGCAACCAAGTTACACCGATGATGAAAACACACAATACTTTTGACCCGCCTGTCAAACCACATAGGTAAAAATAATGCAGATGCAAAAACACACAACATTTTCACTAAGATGGTCGAAAACACACACAATGACTCAGAGAAGATGATTGCTACTTAAATCTTCCTAATACAGAAAATACACGATGTTTATGACCACACACTTGCACACCTAACTTTTTGGACATTTTATATTTAATTGCGCATACATGATGAAATTTGGATTGCTGATTTTTTATGGTGAAAAAACATAACATTTTCCATCCCACGCACCTGCGCACTTAACATTTTTTACTCCTTAGATTTAGTCACGCAAGTGCGATAAAATCCGAGTTGTTGAAATCTTGTAGACTAAAAACACACAATATTTTTGCATCAACAACATGAGAATAATGAATAAACACAACATATTTGTAGAAAACACACAATATATTTACAGAAAGCACACAACATATTTGCAGAAAATACATAGTGTTTTGAATGACAACAACAAATACATGTCAATATACTTAAGGAAATCCTAATCTAAGAAAGTCCTAATCTATTATTTTAAAATGCTTTGGTCAAAGAATTATTAGTTGAAATAAATAAAATGCCTAGCAAATTCCTTAATATGATTATTTTTATATCCAAATAATAGGACATTGCATTATCATGTATATTAGAGAAAAAGGAACAATATCACCAATGATGAAAATACACAATATTTTCCATCATGCACTTGCACACTTAACATTTCGCACACCTTAAATTTAATAGCGCAAGTGCGATGAAATATGAGTTTTCGATGATAGAAAATGTTGTATTTTTGCACTTAATGGATTTAAATATCTATCATCTTTTCCAAGACCAACAACTCATATTTCATTGTGCTTGTGTTTAAATATAAGTTGTGTGAAATGTTAAGCACGTAGGTGTGTGATGGAAACACTATGTGTTTTTTGCATTGAGGTAATATTATTCTTGTCTCGCTGATGCAAAAATGTTGTGTATTTTTGCACCCACAAAATTGAGACACTAATACTATGTTGCAAGATCAATAAGTCAGATTTCATTGCACTTGCACAATTAAATATAAGGTTTGTGAAATGTTAAGTGCGTAGGTACACAATGGAAAATGTTGTGTATTTTCTTCATTGGTGATATTTTTCTCATCTCTCTAATAAGGAAATTTTGTGTGTTTTTGAACCTATAGGATTTTTTACCAGTGACTGAGACATGGCATGAGGAAAGAGTAATGGACTAAAGGTGGAAAAATTAGCCAATAGTTACCAAAATGAGGAGTGATAGGGTGTTCATTTACCTCTCACATATTTTAGGATTCAAAATTAAGCTAGGATGAACACAAGATCTATTTTCCTACCAAAACCCTAACCTTAACCATAATACTAACCTTTAAAATCAAAACCTTAATCATAAGCACAATACTAACCATGATGTGAACCATTACTTTAACCATTATCCTAATCCTACCCAAAAATCCTAATCCTAATAAAAATCCTAAATCCTACCCCTAATCCCAAACCTTAACTCTAATCCTAAATCATTATTCTACCTCTAATCCTAATTTTTTCCTAACCTTGATCCAAATTCGAACCCTAACCATAAACATTATCCCTAATCCAAATACTATGTTTAAAAAACATGTTCCACAATACATTTGATGTGTGTTCAATAATAGGAAGGTAGACTTGAAACTTTGTATGAACATCCAAAAAAGGAACGTGGAACATGTGTGATCTCACTTGATAAGTGCGTGAGAAAGTATTATATATGCATGAAAGAGGTGTCCCAAACAATGAGTACATGTATCAATTGTATAAATTGAAACAAAAAAATAAAAAGACAAACTAGTATTTTAAGTTTGAATATGTCACTCACTTGGAAGGAGATTTGATAAATAGTTTTACAATGACTCTATTTACACGAACATGCCCCTTAAAAGTGAAAATTAGTGAAAAAACATATGTACTATGAGAGTCCCAAATAGTAGGCCATGTTAGGTACTCCACACAAGAGAAACGATGAAAACACAATAAAATTTAGAAGATTGTTGAAGAGAAGTGATAGAATAGACTCCCAAGGACTATTTCTATCACAATGTCAATAATTTTCTCCCATAGGCAAGAAAGAAGAGATCATGCAACCCCCAATAAAATGAGAAGGAATGAACTTCATGTGAAGATATGTTTCCTCCTAATACTAATACAATAACGTAAACCATGCAACCTACCCTTAAGATGATGTTTTTAGTATTGGCATATTATCAACACTAGATGTTAAAGAGGATCCACAAAGATGGAACACAATTTATCCCCTTAGGAAGAAATTACACTACAAATATTTGCAAGTTGACTTGTGATCCTTGATAGGAAGATGGAGCAAGTAATATGAAGGTATGAAAATGAGATCTAGATGGTTTGATGACTAATCTTATGTCCATGATGGATGGTAAATGAGCTCCAAAATAATACCTTGTGAGATGATGATTGTTGATGTCCTGGATTAGGAACCATATAAGTTTTGAGAATGCATAGACCAGAAATATATTATGATAGATGGAAAAATGTGAGCCTAGTACTCTTGAACATGATGATGATTGATTTAGATTAAAGTCATGAATATATATAAAATCTAGCAATGAGATGATAATAGTTTTCATGTGATCATCATCATATAAAAGATAAATGTGATGAATTATTTCATCCAAGTATAAAAGGTGGGATTCTACAAATAAAAATTATGGTATATAGTCGTTATGCATCCCAATGTGGTAGATCTAGGAACAAAATGTTAATAACCTAGTGTTGTGAATCATTGGAATCTTTTGAGATATCAACTTTGAAAGCATATGTACAAATAGGTCTTGAGATCTTAGATAGAAGTTGGAATATATTGGGTGAGATATTCAATATAAGTTGGAAATTTAAATTTTAGTTGCAATGAAAGATAAAAATATGCTATGAGAGACTTTATGGCATGTACTTGTGCCACTTGTGGCATTGGAACTACTCCTTGTGCAAAAAAAATTCAATTTGATAAAGTGAAAATGAACTAATGGCTACATAGGATACCATTCCAAGGGCCAATTTGAAAGGTTCAATACGTATCTAATGATTTAAAAATTTGAGGCATATTAAAGTGAGAATGGTGCAAATAAGTCATGTGTAGAAGCTTAAGAAATCTCCAGGATTAGCTAGTGGGTAAATGTGAATTGCAAATTGTTATATAAAGATCTACAAAAAAGAGAAAAATATTACACATATTTTATTGTTGTATGTTTGTGATAGGATTTTATTTTTCATAATAGGTTAAGATACATGTTGTGTTGTTAATCTTGCTAAATCTTAATTCGTGGTTGATAAGATGTGTTTAGTTTTTCTCATTTGATGTTATCTCAATGAATGGTTGGATATCAAAACATTCTTTCATGGTTAATTCATGAATTTTAGGGTTGAAATATCATGATAATGAGTGTTATATGACTATCAGTGCTAAGTATGATAATGAAGTTAAAGTGAAGCTAATCAATGCATCAAGTAATGTGTTTTACATCATATTAGAGTGTTGAAAGACATGAATAACATTATCTTGCTCTTCTAGGAGGGAGAAAAAAAAAAGTCATGAGGAAAATGACTATTGAAAATCTAGAGACAAGAGTTGGTTAAAGAAATATAGGTTGAGTACTCATGAAGGATATTATAAATTTTTGGTAATGTCCTTGAACTTAATCAACATCCTACTTTTTAAACCTCATAAATACCATGTTTCATAGTTGTTTTCATAAATCCATATTCATATTATTTGATGAAAATTTCAAAACAAGAATAATTGGACCAATCATCTCCATGATATTGAGATCAAGTTGAAACTTGGATTATATTCACCCACAAATATTTATTCTAGGTTGAGTGCAAATAAAGATTATATTATATGAAGAGAATACATAAGAGTTATTCTCCTACAATATATAAGAGGTCTAAATGAAGAAGACTATGCCTATCATAGATAAAATATATGAAGCCCTTAAGTAGGCTCATATGATAAAAGTAGCTATTAAAGATGGGGTAAGGGGAGTATTTGGAACACTATCGCTAAATTTAGATCCACCTAGTTAGCTTAAAGTCATGAGTTATTCTACATCATTTTATATAAGTAAACTATTGTGGAAAACTTTTCATCATCCCCTTCTTTTGAATTAACTCCTTCCCATCCTTCAAATAGGTAACCACCAAAGATAGAGAAAATTTGTAAAATATTTATAGCTTCAATATCATTTACACCTATAAATTGTACAAATATCTTAATTTTGACATCCAAGATTGAAGTTGGTAACTTGTACATTACATAGTTGGATATTTTCAATGATAAATGAACCTTGTGAACAAATGCACTAGAGTAGTAAATATCATTGGCAAGCTACCCATTTATATCAAATTATGAATAATTTTTTAATCTAATAGTTACATGATTATTAAAGATATCCTAAAGAAGTCTACACCAATCTTAAATTTTTTAAATTTATTCAGTGACCATTCTATTTTATTTAAATAATTATAAAAAAATTAATCAATAGTTTAACATAAATATTAATAAGAGTATTTATATATCACTTTACTAGAAAAATAAAGATTGTTTTAATTTCTATAATTGATTTATTATATAATAGTTATTTTATTTTAATTTAGAATTATAATATAGATTCAAGTTGCCTTCTCTTTCTTTATATCTTCCCCTCCCTCCTTACTCCCATATTTATCTCCTTCCCCCACTCTCTCTTATTGTTTCTTGATTTCTCTCTCTCTTAGTTTTCCAAATCACCACATCTTCCTCCCATCCTCTCTCTCCTCTCTAAGTTTCTCTCTCCCTCCCCATCCACCTCTTTACCTTTGCATCCATGTCTCATTAATCATCTCTATATATCTCAACTCTCTATTTGTGCCTCTCACCACTCTCCCCCTCATATCTCACCCACTCCCTCTTATTCCTTTCCCCATATGAACTCTCTCCTTTTCTTTAATACTAACTAAATATTAACCATAGCCCCAATTAAATCTTGATACTAATTACACCCTAAACTTAATCAAATGATAATTATAAAATTTATAGAAACAAAGTTTTAGTCCAATGCATTTTATTTTGGGTGGTGCCACATAATTATTTGACTATATCAAAATTTTTAACATAAGTGTATTTGAAATCCTAAATTAATTATTAAAAGGTTACTATTTACTAGAAAGGTTGTAGAATATCATTTGTTAAATTCTTAAATAGGCAAGGGGGGTGCGTCTAGAGAGTTCTATAGGGAGGGAGAGAACTAGATAGGGGGAAAATAAAAAGGCAGTAATCCTAGAGGGAGAGAGAGAGACATGAGAGAACTAGATGGGGAAAGAGAGAGGTGAGATATATGGAGGGGACCAACAAGAGATGAATATATCATCCCAAAATATACTAATATAATGCATATAGGTGAATCACATCTTTTAATCTTTCATAGTGTATTATAGTCATTATGATAAAGTATAGGATCCACTCATGGGGATAGGATTAGGGATAGGGTTAAGATCATAGGGATAATAGCTAAGTAAAATTGGATGTGGCATTGTATTCTTATGATTGTAATTGAAAATTGGATATTAAAATAGATGTATGATGTATTTTAAGCTAGGCATTTGAAAGTTTTAAAAAATTATTTTGGTCTTATTATGATTAAAAAAAATATTAAACTTATAAGTGATGAAAAAGTGATGGGTACCATTTGGTTAAAAAATGAATAATTTATTGTTTGAAATTGGATCTTGAATATTAATGCTAAATGTGAGTAGTGTTTTGTGAATGAATTTATTAGTTTATCAAATTTTTTTATATTTTTTGAGATGAAATTCTCAAGTTTTATACATAATAACCAACCTTTTCATATAAGTGTTGCATGTTTTGACCTTGTTTTTTATGGCTTATATTTTTTATAGATGACTTTCAGTTTTGGACTTAGGATTGAATACTTGTGTTATATTTATGTGATACAATAATTTTTATTGGGTCATCCCAAATATCAAAGGATGAGTGTGGGAATCAAACATAATAATTATTTGTGTGATATAATAATTTTTCTTACACTAAAGTTGGGAATCAAACATTCATATCACTTAACAGTGTCTTGTCTTGCAACAAAAAATACATCCCTAAGCCATAACCCTAGTAGTAAGACATAACCCTGACCAATATTCCCATACACTCTTCTATACTACTTTTATCTATGGTGATTCAAACTCCATTAACACTTTTGCATCTATATGAAGTTCTAGGTTGAACTATAGTACACTGTGTTTTGCAATATGCATAACCTTAGTTCATGGTCAGTGAGATGCTTTTTTTTACTCATTTCATGTTATCTCAAATTAAAAGTTTGGAAAGATGTATGTGAACCTCGACATGATTTCATTGTGGATATGAATTTCTAGGTTGAACTACACGTTATTTTTTTCAATGAACAAAAACTTAGTTCACAGTTGGTAAATATAATTTTTCTCCTCATTTGATGTTATCTCAAATTAAAGGTGTTGTATATCACAACCTTCCTCTTTACATAAGGAGGTGTGTGCTTCTCGACAAGATCTCACTATAAATATGAATTTCTAGGCTTAACTATAATCATGTTTTGTGACCTACAAAAGCCTAGTTCATGGTGGGTAAGATGTATTTTTCCTACTCACATGACACTAATCTTATACCCTCTTATTAGTAGATTCTTATTTCATTTCCGAATGTGCTTGATGATCTATTCCTATACTTTATCATAATGATAATAATACACTATGCAAGTTTAAAATATGTGATTCGCCTATATGCATTATATTAGTATATTTATGGATGACTTATCCTTGAGGGAGAGAGAGTTGTAAGAAACCTAGATGGGTAAAGAGAGAGGTGAGATATATAGAGAGGAACAACAAGAGGTGAATAATGAGATATCAAAAATGAATACAACATTATTTTTATCACTCTTGATTAAACTCTTTTACATAAATAACAAAGATAACATAACGATCCAAATACATAGGCTGTGTGATGACACTAACCTAGATGGTATACTAGAACCTTAACCTTTGTGTATAGTATGGTGATATGTTGTTACTTATGTCTTTTCTTTTTGGTGTATGAGTGAATGATTATTTTTCCTTAGATTACCTTAGGCCTTGTGAGTACCTTGGTTCTATCTCCTAGCATGGGGGGTGGAACTTCACAAGTTTCACATGGTTGGGTGGAAAATCTCTTTTGAGGTATTATTCATGGTTCGTGTCTTGGCTTGGATTCAGATTTAGACAGTGGTGAAATTTCCTTTATTGTATCATGTACCTCTATATTTTTTACTCAAGATGTAGAGATGTATTGTAAGCCCTTGGGCAACTTGATGTAAATGTATTTGAAAATTGTAAGAAAGAAGCATTGTAATTTGGGAGGGGTAGTTTAAGGAATATCAGGAGGGATTGATTATTTGAAATAAGAAAATTGTAATAAATAAATGTAGTTGTGTACCTTCTACCCTATCTCTCTTTGAATCATTGAAATGAAAATTGAAAAGGGTTTCTAAAATGCAAGTTTATGTATGTTTTGGAAGTACAAATGAATTATGTGTAGATAAAGTTAACAAGAAAATAAATGAAACATGAAAGGATAAATGTTTAAAGTTTATGAAATAAGCAATATTTTATTTTTTTATATCTCATTTCTAAAAGTTGAATGTTATGTATAGGTAAGGAAATGAATTCATTAAGATAGTTAATTATATCAATGAATATAATGTTGGAAAAATTAGGTATCAAAGCCCATGTATTGCAACCATGTGATGTTATGTTATTGCTCATGTGACTTGTTGTACTTATTATACAATGGCATACAAAATTTCTTTGTGATAATGATCAAGGCGTTAATATCCTCAGTGGTATCACTCACCTTGTGCATTCAAATGTTAAACCTTTAGTTCAAGAAGCTCAAGATTTAGGATTGATTCCTCCGGTTACTAGTGTAGAACCTTCTTTCGTTCCCTTAACTAGTATTCCTACTTATACCACTCCTTTGGTGACTAAAATGGTTCCCTCTCTTACCTAGTATTCCTACTTATAACCCTTTACATTTATGCTAGGATTTCTAAGATACCTACACACGGTTGTCTAATTGATCCTACATCTTTAGTCAATGTTATTACTGAAGAAATTTTTTTTATGAAAAACTTGCAACGTGATTCTTATGATACATCTGATGTATGGATTCAAACTTGTAATGGTTTTATTTATCCATCATTTGGTTCTATTGACTTGCTGATTGAACTTTGTGGTAAAATTGTGAAAACTACCTTTATTGTTGTTCCTACTTTTGATCAATTTCAAGTTAAGCTTGGTTTGCCTTGGTTGAATGCCATGCATGTTGTTGCTTCTCCTATCCATAAGTGTCTTAAATTTGTTCATGATGAGGAAGTGAAGATGATTAACCATAGCTTATATCAACCTTCTAGGCCCAGGGATTGTGCTACACTTGACTTATTTTGGCCTTCAATACCTAATTCATGTCCTTCTCGACCTGATAATCTTTTTCGCTCATATCAAGCTTATAAGCATTGCAAGATTCTTGAGTTAAGCATGCCATCGATGGATCTTAATCATGGTCTTTTTCCTACACCTTCCACACCTTCTTTATCTATGGTTTCTAGTTCTGTTAATCAAGCTTCTAGTGTTGCTTGTCATTCTGCTGAGAATCCTACTAATCCTCCTATAGAAGCTATGAAGGATCCAGTAGTTGTTCCTCCTAGTTCTCAACATATTTCAAATAAGACAAAACATAATTGATTTGCTAATGAACGTCGTAAGAAGCTTCGTGCTCAAGCTAAGGCCCGTACTTCTGTTATTCAAAGTTCTTTACCTTCTTTTGATCAATCTATGCATGATGTGTTAGAAGAAGTTACTGCTAATAATGATGTTAAGATGCAAGATTATGATGATTCCATTCGTATCTTAGATCCTATTTTGATTAATCTGGATGAAGAAGATACTCTTGATGATACTAATGATGTTAATGATGAATATGAGACTATTGACATTGACATTGATTTACCTAATATGCTTTCATCACAATTATCACTTACACCTAGTATCGAACATTATGATTCTCAAGAGGAACCTTGTTTGGAACTGGCTATCATTCCTATTGTGTTGGATATAGTCCCTCTTGCGAGTTATCCACCTTCCCTAAATGATATAGAACTAGATGGGGAGAGGAGGTAGTGTGCTTGATTGGCTAGTCCTTCATGGTAGCTTTTTGTGTTTGCCTATTGTACTGTGCTTATCCCATAATGTGTTTGCTAAATATTTGTTAAATTCTTTTATACGACCCTTGTTACTCTGTTGGTGCAAGGTGATAAAGTAATTGAATATGTTGTACAATTCTTCTATATGTATCTTTACTCTTCTATATGTTGTTTCATGTTATGTTGTACATGTGCTAGTGTTCGTAAATGTTTCCTTGTGTAATTTGCTTAGATTTGCGACTTGGTAGCACTGATTCTTTTTGGTCTCCATGCCATGGTCAGAATAGATTCTTCTTCGTAGCTCTTCTGTGTTCTTTCCTCCATTGTGATTGTAGTTCTACTTTCCTTGGAGAATGATGTCAATTCATTTGCAATATATCATATCTATTATCTTATGATCATATTGACCCCACGGTAGGTAGATCCCTTCTATTTTCTTTATATGTTTATGTGGTATTTCCCTTAATTTGTCTTCGTTTGGGGGCATCTCGTAGTGGAAATGTAATTAGTGGAGTTGTTTATGTTTCTGTTCAAGCCATTGCTCTTGTTAAAGTGTTAGCAATGACTTTAACATGGGGGCATACGCTCTGCTCACCTATTGCACACACGCACTTTCAATAAACATATATTTTTCAAGGCTCTTCTCTCCCTTTATGGATTAGTGACTAATCCTTAAAGCATGGATTTTCATTTTATAGGATCTCTTGATCCCTCTAGTTTCAAAATTTTGATCCCTTAAGGTCGAAGGTGTCCTTAAGACTGGATCTCTTTTTTTTTTGGTTTTACTCATGTGGAATAGAATATTCCTAGGGGTGAATCTTTGATGGGTTGACTAGTGAGTAGCCACATTCACTAGGCGGTTCAATTCCATTTTTCCAACTGCGCTGTGATCACATATTCTACTTGGGTTGAGGTTTGCCTCCCCTAACTCTTGGTTCGTAGTTTTTTGTTGTTTCTGTTCCTAAACTCTCTATATTTAATAAAAAAAAGACTAAGCATTATTTTTTAAAATTTTGGTCTCTTTTCAAACATTATTTTTTAAAATTTTATGCTACTATTTTTATTTTATTTAAAAATATTATATCCTTAACTTTTTTATTTTATTTTCAAATCATTATGATTTTTTATTTTAATTTTTTAAAAGATGTTTTATTTTATCTTTGATATATATATATATATATATATATATATATATATATATATATATATATATATATATATATATATATATATATATATATATATATATATATATATATATATATATATATATATATATATATATATATATATATATATATATATATATATATATATATATATATATATATATATATATATATATAAGAGTTCAAAGTGTGGTCACCAAAATGTGGATGAACAAAGACTGCTCTCCTAACAAAAATGAGTGTGATGTGATAATATGATGACGATGGGAATATAAGATATACTTCTTAACCCCAAATTCCTAAAGGAAGATCCAAATTGATCAGCCACAAGAGGATGGTGTTAGGAACCTATGTGTTCCTTTTGTTTATTCTATTAGTGTAGTGTTGTTGGACGCATATGCTTTGTAAGTCATCCCGTTAGTTTATTTTATTATCCCACATGCATAGGTAGTATTACTTTTCTAGATCGCACTTAGTATATAAGTGGGTGTTGAGTCCTTTGTTGGTACCGAAGAAGTTTATTGTATTGAGCTTGCTCAAAGGAGGTTACCCCCTTGAAGTGGCCCGTGATCAATAGACTCACTTTGAGTTCTACTTTGCTCTATATTTCTGTTATTTTGTGCATGTTCATTATAGCGTTGCTGGAGGTTCCTCTCATCTGGTATCAGAGCACTTTCTTGGGCTCGCTGGTGGAAATTTTTTTTTTCCGTTTCAGGTTCTTCTCAAATCTCATCTGTGTTACAATTGGGTTATTTTAAATTACAGAAATTCTTGTTCTTGCGATAGTTCAATTCCATTGTTAGTATCTGAGTTATAAAATTTATTATTAAAAAAAAAAAAAAAAGAGTAAATTTTTTTCCGTATTTTTGCCATAGCTTCCTTGCTTCTTTCTGGTTTCCTCTCAAAGTTTCTCAGCACCTCCGACATACCCTTTTGCATACTTCCTTCCTTGAGGACCCTAACCCCAATTCCCCATTTTTAAGCCTTAAATCCCTTATTTCTCAAATTTTAGGGTTTGCCCTAACTTTTCCGTTTCTCAGCCAATCGCCACCAAATCAAAGCCACAAGGTTCATTTCCTCATTCTGCTCCTTTGTCCCTCTTCGACCGCTCTTCCCATTCTGCCTCCCCACCCCTGAAACCCTCATTTTTCTTTTTTCCTTTTCATCAGAAAACGCATATCCACTCTTCGAACCCTCATTACCCATCTGCGTTTTGCCCAACTCCAAGTTTGCCCTTACTGAAAAAGTTTTTATTTCTCTTTTTCTTCCCATTCCCAAAAAAAAAAAACCAAAAAAAAAAACCCTGCTATATGGTTGTCACCCGTATAGGAGCAAAAATCATGGAGGAGGAACTTGCCTCCCTCAAGACTAGACTTCAAGATCTGGATGAAAAATTTCTCGGTCTCACTCTTCAACAGTCAAGCCTGAACCGAGGCCATTCTACCGACACTAGTTCTAGCCCTTTTCATGGACCGAAGCTTGATTTTCCTCGCTTCGATGGTACTGATCCAACTGGATGCATTTACCGGGCAGAGCAGTATTTCAGTTTGCATAATACTACAGATTTCAACAAAGTTCCGCTTGCATCTTTTCATTTGGAGCATGACGCTCTTCAATGGTTCCGTTGGTACATCAAGGCTAACAATGATCCCACCTGGACAGAATTGTGTACACTTCTTTTGAAGCGTTTTGGCCCTAGTGATTTTGATGACTTCACAGGCGCACTCACTAAACTCTGACAAATAGGCACAGTGAGAGAATACCAAACAGAGTTTAAAAAATTAGCTAATCACACAGAGGGATTGTCTGATGAATTCTTTCGTAGTTGTTTTATCAGTGGTTTGAAGGATGCACTCCGATCTGAAGTCAAAATGTTTCGGCCCACTACTATGATGGAAGCCCTTGGGTTGGCTAAATTAGCGGAGGGCAAGATCAATGCTTTACAACAATCCAGATCTAATTTTGTTCCATTCTGAAATGCAAGCTCTCAACACCCTCCGGTCACACCAACTCCCAAAACTACTCCTATCAAGCACTTGTCTGCAACAGAGATGCGAGCCCATCGGGAAAAAGGGCTTTGCTATAATTATGATGAGAAATGGTCCCGAGGCCATAGATGTGTGCAACAAAAGCTCTATCTCTTGGATGTGGATTCCCCACCCGAACAGGAAGAGTATGAAGATGCTCAAGAAACAGTAGATGAAGAGGTTGAACCAGAAGCCCAACTAGAGATATCTGTCCATGCTTTGGCCGGAGTCACTACCCCACAAACCATGCGGGTTCGGGGTTACTTCACGAAGGTCCCTCTTACTATCCTCATTGATTCTGGTAGCACTCACAACTTCATTGACCCCAGCATAACCAAACAAGCTGATTGCTTTGTTCATCCCTGCTCTAACTTTGAAGTCATGATTGCTAATGGGGGCACTTTACCTTGCAAAGGGAAATGTCTCAATGTGCATCTCTCTATTAGAGATTATACCCTACGCTCTGACATGTTTGCCTTACCCTTAGGGGGTTGTGATGTAGTTTTGGGTGCCCAATGGTTACGCACTCTTGGTCCCATTCTCTGGGATTTTTCTGAACTTTGGATGAAGTTTGCAGTCAGTGGGCAACAACACACTTTGACAGGCTTGCAGCCTGGGTCTCTCAGCATCATCAGTTCACATCGTATGGAAAAGCTTCTTAAGAAGAATTCACATGGTGTCATCGCTCAGCTCCATTCCATCCAAATGTAGCCATTAGCAGTCTCTAGTACTCTTGCAGATCTACAACAAATTTTGGATAAGTATTCCACTGTATTTGTTGAACCTACAGGCTTGCCACCGTCTCGCCCAGAGGACCACCGTATTCAACTCCTTCTTGGTAGCATCCCACCCAATATCAGGCCCTACCACTACCCCTTTCATCAAAAGACTGAAATTGAGATGCTTGTTCGTGATTTATTGAAGAAAGGTATTATTCGCCCTAGTATTAGTTCTTTTTCATCTCCAGTCCTACTGGTCCGCAAAAAAGATGGGTCTTGGCGACTCTGCATTGATTTTCGAGCCCTTAATAATATCACCATAAAGGATAAGTTTCCCATTCCAGTTGTTGATGAACTTCTTGATGAGCTTCATGGCACTCATTTTTTCTCAAAGTTGGATCTTCGTTCTGGGTATCATCAAATTAGGGTCAATGAGGAGGATATTCCTAAAACAGCCTTCCGCACACATGATGGTCACTATGAATTTTTAGTCATGCCCTTTGGCCTCACTAATGCTCCTTCAACATTTCAGGCAGTGATGAATAAAATATTTTAGCCCTACCTCAGACAATTCATTCTGGTCTTCTTTGATGATATTCTCATCTATAGCAAAACTTGGGCTGAGCATCTCCATCATCTGGAACTCATCCTGCAACTTCTCTCTGATCATCAACTCTGTGCGAAAATGTCAAAATGTGTGTTTGGCCAGAAGGAAGTGGAGTATCTCAGGCATATTGTTGCACACCATGGGGTTCGGGTGGATCCTACCAAAATAGATGCCATGAAAAATTGGCCGCATCCTCAAACTCTCAAGAGCCTTCGAGGTTTTTTGGGTCTGACTGGCTATTACCGGAAGTTTGTCAAGAATTATGGGAAGATTGCAGCACCATTGACAGCTATGTTAAAAAAGGATGCTTTTACCTAGACCCAAGTTGCTAAGAATGCATTTGCACAACTGAAACAAGCTATGTGTAGTACACCTGTTCTTGCTATGCCAGATTTTTCTAAGCCCTTTACTATTGAGAGTGATGCTTACGGTAATGGACTGGGTGCTGTTCTGTTTCAAGATGACCATCCTATTGCATTCACTAGCAAAGCTCTTTCTGGTAAGAATCTAGCCTTATCTACATATGAAAAAGAAATGATGGCTATTTTGCATGCTGTACAGAAGTGGCGACCATACCTCCTTGGGAGTCATTTTTGCATCAAGACTAATCACCAAAGTTTGAAATACTTCCTGGAACAACGAGTATCCTCCCCTGCACAACAGAAATGGGTCAGCAAACTCATGGGGTATGATTATGAGATCACCTACAAGAAGGGTAAGGACAATATTGTGGCTGATGCTCTTTCCCGCATATTTGATGATCAAGCTTCACTTTCAGCTATTTCTATGCCAATCCCAACTTGGTTAGAATCTGTTCAACAGGGCTATGTCAGTGACCCCTCTTTATCTCAGATCATTCACCAGTTGGCCAATAATCCTTCTATGGTACCACATTATTCATGGGATGGTGCTTCTCTCCGCTATAAGGGGCGTCTAGTGCTTCCTCAAAATCCAGATTTGCAACGGGCTGTCTTTTATGAACTCCATGCTTCTCCTTCGGCAGGACATTCTGGGTTTCTCAAGACTTATGAGTGGGCAAGGAGGAATTTTTTTTGGAAAGGAATGAAACAGATGATTCAACAGATGGTGGCTGAATGTGATACTTGCCAACGCCACAAGGGTGAAACGACCCTCCCTCCTGGTTTATTGGAACCCTTGTCCATCCCTACACGGATTTGGACTGATATTTCTATGGATTTCATCGAAGGGCTTCCTAAATCTAGTGGCAAAATAGTGATTTTGGTTGTGGTTGATCGTCTCTCCAAATATAGTCATTTTTGTGCCCTCAGCCACCCCTATACTGCCTCCTCAGTTGCACAGATCTTCATGGACCAGATCTTTCATCTACATGGCCTCCCTTCTTCCATTGTCTCTGACCGTGATGCAGCTTTTACCAGTCATTTTTGGACAGCATTGTTTCACCAAGTTGGTACCAAACTGAAGATGAGTTCGGGTTATCACCCGCAAACTGATGGTCAGACCGAAATCGTCAACAAATGTTTGAAAACTTATCTTCGCTGCTTCACTTCTGAACAGCAACATTAGTGGGCCAAGTGGCTTCCTCTTGCAGAATGGTGGTACAATACCTCTTACCATACGGCATCTAAAATGACTCCCTATGAAGCAGTTTATGGGCAGGTACCCCCAGTACTCCTTCCCTACACTCCCAGCAGTTCACCAGTTCAGGTAGTTGACACAGTTCTCCGCACCAGGGATCATATTCTTCGCACTTTACAGGATAATCTTCACATAGCCCGCAATCGCATGAAACAACAAGCAGATCAACATCGTTCTGAGTGCTCTTTTCAAGTTGGGGATATGGTTTTTCTTCGTCTTCAACCATACAAGCAATCCTCCCTGAAGCTTAAAGGGCGTTATAAGTTGGCCCCCAAATTTTATGGGCCATATAAAGTTCTGCAGAAGATTGGTTCAGTTGCTTACAAACTAGAACTTCCTCCTTCTCGCATTCATCCAGTATTTCATGTTTCTTGTCTCAAGCAAGTTCTTGGCACTAACATCAAAGCACAGACTACTCTACCTGAATTGGATAAGGAAGGATCCATTATTTTGGAGCCTGAGGCAATCCTTGACCGGCGCACTCGTCAGCTTCGCTCTCGCTCTATCTCTGAGGTATTGATTCAGTGGCATGGCATGCAACCAGAGGATGCTACATGGGAACCCCTTCTTCAGATTCAGCAACAATTTCCACACCTTAAGCTTTGAGGACAAAGCTTTTTTCTGAGGGGGAGGGGATGTTAGGAACCTATGTGTTCCTTTTGTTTATTCTATTAGTGTAGTGTTGTTGGACGCATATGCTTTGTAAGTCGTCCCGTTAGTTTATTTTATTATCCCACATGCATAAGTAGTATTACTTTTCTAGATCGCACTTAGTATATAAGTGGGTGTTGAGTCCTTTGTTGGTACCGAAGAAGTTTATTGTATTGAGCTTGCTCAAAGGAGGTTACCCCCTCAAAGTGGCCCGTGATCAATAGACTCACTCTGAGTTCTACTTTGCTCTATATTTCTGTTATTTCGTGCATGTTCATTATAGCGTTGTTGGAGGTTCCTCTCAGATAGTCAATACATAGATGAATCAATCAATGGAGAATATGAAGAAAGAGGATAACCTTATATTCTGTTATGGTATGTATTGGAAATTATGTGTGATTATCTCGCCCAATGAGAACTTATATAATTTATTTTTGGTTTAATATATAATTGAGTTTTAATTAATTTGAAGTTTCTAACTTTTAAGTTTTTAACACGGTGATTTTAATTGATTTTCTTTATGTTTTTTTAATAATTTTTTTTTACTATTTTTAAAGTAAAATTCTAATATCTAATTTATGTCGCATTATATCAAATAAGATGGTATTTTATATTATATTAAAAAGTATTGAATATTTGTTAAATAATATATATTAATATATATTATATTTTTAAAATATTATAATATTGTTATAATCATTTCAATTATATGCTTGTTATGAAAAATATCTCCTACTCAAGAACTAATTATTTGGCCAACATTATTAACATTAATTATAAAACTAATTTACAATTCAAATTAATTATAATTTAAATATTTAATAATTATTTATCAAACTAAAAAATTATTACAACTATAATTATAAAAATAAATTATAATTATATTATAATGATCTATAATTAAAAAATAACTTTAAATATAAATTAAATTTAAAATTAATTACAAAACTAAAGACAAGTACTACGTGACACTTGTTTACTTTTATTTTTCATTTGAATTTATACTGGAATCATTTAATCTATGGTTTCTACAAATAACATTTTTTAGATAATATTGTGTATAATATATTATAAATTTCTATATATGATATTTAAAATTAAATATAATTTTAATATTAAAATAAATTAAAAGAACACTCAAAAAATTAAAATTATAAAGAATTAAGTTTAAAATAAAAGAATCAAATTTTTTAGAAACTTAATATCGAAAAAGTAAATATATAAATATCACAGCATAAATTATATATAATCTATATTTTTATATTATTTATATAAATTATATTCATTTATATATAAATAAATACAAATAATTCATATACTCTATATAATACAAAAGAGGTCATTTTAAAAATCAAATGCTAATAATTTAAAATTTAAAATATAAGATGCAAATTTAAAAAAAGAAAATAGATGAACAAAAGATTTGAATTCCCATCAATCAAATCAAACATTCCCATCAATTAAGTGGCATAACTGTTGTGATATATGGATCTGCCGTCTACTCCCACTGACAAACATCTGTCATCCATCCTCCGTTTGCTCCGTTTGGAATTCTGCAGGATGTATGCTTTATGTTATTTTTGACGTACGGAGGTGCAGCTGTGTCCACAATTTAACGTGTTATACACGGGTACATGGGCCCTTATTTGACTTTCAACCCGTGCAAACTTCAATATGGGTCTTTCATTTTTGCTTTACAACTGTATACCGTGCTGTATTATGTTCATATTCGGATAACCGGAGAGCTTTCGGGATTCGAATTACCAGACAGCCTTTTTGTATTATGCTACAGGCGTGAGAAGGGAAAACACGAAAAAGAACTGGAAATTGTGCAATACACAGAAAGGTAAATCTTGATCATTTTGTAAGCTGGATTTAGTCTTTGCTTCCCTCATTCAGTACAGGTGTATTTATATTTCAAGTCTGGCTTCTATGGAAATAATTATCTAAACCTGTTGGCCATCTGTCTAACGTTTGTTTTGTCGAACAGGACATCGAAGTCGAGCTTAAGCTCGAAATTAGAAGGCGTGAGCGTGGTTCTTGTGTTTTTCCTCCTACCCACCTCGCCTATTGTACAAGCCCCACACAAATTTTACCTTCAACCAATTCAATTCATCGAGCCTCGAATTCTTTGGTAATGCTACAGTGGAGTCCAAGGCCATCTCCCTTAATCAACGACTTCAATCTACAATTGGCCGTGCTTTCTGGCCACATCCTGTGCGTATGAAAGATCTTGCCTCTCTCAATTCGACTTTCTCTTTCAGCACAAGTTTTGTGTTTAGCATTATTCCCTCCCCTGCTCCACAATCTGGGTTTGGACTGGCGTTTATTATGACGCCCTACAAATCTCCAGAGGGGTTTTTACCAGGTCCCTACCTTGGCTTGATTAGCAATTTATCAGTTATGGGAGATGCCTCTAACCATCTATTTGCAGTCGAGCTCGACACATCAAAGAACTTCGAACTTGCGGATATCGACGACAATCACGTCGGTGTGGATCTCAACGACCTCGTCTCTGTAAACTCTACGCCTGCAGGCTACTGGATTAACAGCAGCCGATTCCAGGAATTGGATCTCAATAGAGGACAGAACATTCAAGCTTGGATTGATTACGACAATCTTCAAAAAGAGCTCAAAGTAACCATCGCGGAGGCTGGCCTTGATCGCCCACAGAAACCACTGTTATATTTGAAAAGTATATCTCTGTCCGACATTCTACAAGAAGAAATCTACGTTGGCTTCTCAGCAGGTACGGGAGCCATTTATGAAGAGAACTACATCCTGGCCTGGAGCTTTGCTACAAACGGAATCGCCCCGTCCCTGAATACATCTAATCTTCCATCCTTTGTACAGACAAAATCCAAGAGCTCAAATTTCAGACTGATAGTTGGCATCAGCACAGCTTGCGTTGTCCTTGTCTTGGTGGTTGTGGCAGCATCACTTGTGCGGTTGAAGAGAAAGCAGTACAGAGATCATATCGAAGAATGGGAGATGGAGTATTGGCCTCACAGGTTTAAGTACAACGACCTACATATTGCAACAAAAGGATTCCGAGAGGAAGAACTTTTGGGATCCGGGGGCTTCGGTCAGGTATACAAAGGAGTCCTTCCCACAAACGGCCTCCAAGTAGCCGTGAAATGTATCCTTCGAGAAACCGATGATGGGTTGAAGGAATTCATAGCAGAAATCTCCAGTCTTGGTCGCTTTCAACACCGAAACCTTGTGCAGATCAGAGGCTTCAGCAGGCGGGGCAAGCAGCTATTCATAGTTTATGACTACATGCCAAATGGTAGCCTGGACAAGATGATATTTGGAAAACCAGAGAAGATTCTCGACTGGGATCACAGGTACAGAGTGATCAGAGATGTGTCTGCGGGTTTGCTTTATCTTCACGAAGAGTGGGAGAAATGCCTAGTGCACAGAGACATTAAGTCCAGCAATGTTTTGCTGGACTCACAGCTGAATGGAAAGCTGGGGGATTTCGGGCTTGCCCGTCTGTACGAGCATAACGAAAGGTCACACACTACTCGTGTGGTTGGAACGCTGGGGTACATCGCACCGGAGTTCGTAGAGACAGGAAAGGCCAGCCCAGCCACAGATGTGTTCAGTTTTGGTATTTTTATGTTGGAAGTTGCATGCGGAAGGAGACCAGTCGATCTCTCCCTCCAATCTGATAACATAGTTCTGGTGGACTGGGTGAGAGAATTGCATGGCACAGGCAGTCTGATGGATGCGGCCGACTCAAATCTTTGTGGGCAATATGTTGAAGGTGAGATGGAGAGAGTGCTGAAACTGGGATTGATCTGTTCGAATCCTCAGCCAGAAGGCAGGCTTGGCATGAGTAAAGTTTTCCAGATACTCGAAGAAGAAGCTCCAATACCAGGTTTTGACTCTCCGTTTTATTTGGATGCGAGTGCACACAGCAGTAGTTTAAAAACTTTAGACTTTAAAAGCAGTAGTTGGAACTCGCTTCCAACTCCATATTCCAGTCGCGGAACAGACACTTCCATTTCCAAGTCAAACTCTCTTTCTGGCGGTGTCATTGTTGGATAATGTAAGCCTGCAATTAGAAATGAAATTAGTTGGATTAGAGATATTTTAAATTAGTTATAGTGATTTTAATAAATTTACGTAGATGACAATTTAGATGTTGTAGAAATTTCTTTATTAGAAATATAATAAACTATTGTGTTTTTTTTAGGCTATAACTTTTATAAAGACTATTTTCTTGTAGATAGAAAATGTAACTTTTATAGTTAAGTGTGATGTACTAGATATTGAATAAATAAACTAGCAATCATATGCTTTTGTGCATGCAATGATGAGCCGATAGGTTGGTTTTCTTTTTTTAATTTAAAATAGGAAATTTTAAAATGAATATGTTTTTACATTAATTTTTAATATGGTTTCTATATAGAAAGTAAATTTGTTGTAGGTGAATGTTAGGAAATTGCATGTGTTTATATACATACAATTTGACTATATAATTGTTGATTATTGAAAAATACATACAAAACAACTTAATAAATACATACATAAAAAAATTAAAAGTACAATTAATTCTGTAACAAATCATGAAATAAAATAAAAGCAAAAAATTCACACAGTACTTGTGGATCTACTCCCATATCATTGCCCACCCAAATTAAAGATCAATTACGTTGTGAAGCTCAGAACAATCTTAAGCTTAAATCTCAGGTATTAGCAAGGACAATGGCGGTTGCTTCCTTCTTAGCACCTCTTCAATTTACTTCACATTAAAAATATAATTTGAAATTGACCATCCACTACACAGAAGGAAATGAAAATGGTAAATGTGAATTTGGATGATTGGAGTTAATCATTAAAAATGAAATCTTCCAACGACATGAGGAAAATTTCCAACTAATTAAAAAAAGGCTAGAGAATTTTAAGCAAAAAATAAGGTAAGTTGCTATAAAAATCTAAAGTTCTTTTGAATGCCAGAAAAACAAAATCTTCTGGGAAGAGGGCTGGCAACTTTTCAAGAGAAAAAAAGTTATTTCTATGAGCAAACCTCCCACACAAAGCCTATCGGCTTAAATATTTTAGTGTATTAAGTTCATTTTATATTTTTATTAGATTTTACATCTATAGTCACTGGATAAGGTTCGATCTTTGTTTGACTTCATAGTGCTTTTTTGTAACCATCTCGTCATTTTGGAATACTCATGGATGCAAGTATTAGTATAGAGTTTAACTTGGCATTTATTTAACTAGAAATTGTTTATAGTATAGCATGAATGATATAAATCTAACATTTTTAAAAAGATTGATTAGACATTTGGTGTATTCAATAACAAGAAGGCCTGACATATTGTATGTTGTGAATTTGATCTTGAAATTCAAGGAAATTCAAGTGATATAGATCTATAAGAAAAAAAAATAGAATCTTAAGATATGTTAATGCAACAATAAATTTACAATATTAAATTGATGATAAAAAGATCAATTTTTACATTTTGTATTTAAATTATTTTAAAATATTGTAAAAGAATCTATTATAATATTATCAACAAAAGATCAAATATATTATTACAACTTCAATAACATAACAACCAATCTAAGTAACAAATATTATCAAACATAAATAAATAAATAAATGTATTTTATAACTAATAAAAATGTAAAAAACTATTTTCTAACCTTATATATTTATTTCATTTAATAATTTTTATAATAATTTCTATTATATATTAAAGTAGAACAAGATGTATAAAAAGAACATTTGAAAACCAAAACACACGAATTCTGGAAGTATTTATTTATCCTAGATTCTTTTCTCTTTTCAAACATTTCATTTTCAATTGGACTAAACGATAAACATTAATTTCCTTGACTTTTGATGCAACTATAAAAATCTCCTCTACCCCCACACGTCAAGATCATCTCTCTATCGAATTTGACATAATTCCATTAACAACAATAAATCTTTGACTTACATCTTTAACTTCATGTGAGGGAAGAAACGCATTACCAATGTATCTAAGGACAATTTTGATTGAAAATAAACTCCATCTTGATTTGGTTAATATAATAATCAAGTTGGTTATGAAAATTGAGGGCTGAGAGATGAAATGGGCCATGTGTCATCATCTCATTTAATTTTTTAGATTTTGTTGAATTTGCTGACAATAAAAATGAAATATTTTATTAAGATTTGAAGAATTTCTGCTTTTGAATTGTTAATATATCTAAGAGATGAAAGAACAAGAGTTCTTTGAACCACTAAAAAATTCAAAATTTTCATTATTTGTCAATTCAATCCATTAAGAAATAGAAAAACCTATCCATATACCATTACACGAAAAAATGTACAACTATTAGTACTTCTTAATATTTGGGAAAATTAATAAAGAAAAAATTAATTAATTTAATAATATAAACAATAATTACTAACTAGGTCAACTTTATGTCAAAATCGAGCACCGTTAACCTTTTCTATCTTTTCTTGGAAAGGTAGCCTTGGTATAGGGGCTCAGCTTGACGTTCGAACGCTTGAACGACTTTCACAATACATGAATCTTTTGTTTTTTCCTTATTTTCGTTACCCTTTCTGCACTGTGTTCATATTTGAAAAACCGGAGAGCTTTCTTATATTGTGGTGGAGGCGTCAGAAGGGACAACAAGCAGAAGCAATGGAAACTTTGCTATACAATAAAAGGTAAATCTGCACCGTTTTATACGCTTGCTTTACTCAAATTTTATTTTCCCAATCTGAGGAGTATTTCAATTTCAATCCAACCAGTTGGCCATCTGCTTTGAATTTTGATGTATTGTTGGTCATTATGTTCTAACAGGATGTCGAAGTCCAGGTGGAGCTCGACAGTAGAAGTCTTGAGCGCAGTCCTTGTACTTTTCCTCCTCCCCACCTCTCTTATTGCACAAGCCCATACAAATTTTATCTTCAACCAATTCAATGCCTCCGCCCTCGAATTGTATGGGAATGCTTCAGTGCAGTCCACTGCCATCTCCCTTAATGGTCGATTCCAATTCGGTATGGGCCGAGCTTTCTATCCTCATCCTGTGCGTATGAAAGATCCTACCTCTATCAATTCTACTTTCTCTTTCAGCACAACTTTTGTGTTTAGCATTGTTCCCTCCCCTGCTCCACAATCTGGGTTTGGACTGGCGTTTATTATGACGCCCTACAAATCTCCAGAGGGATTTTTACCAGGTCCCTACATTGGGCTGATTAGCAATTTATCAGTTATGGGCTGTTTAGCATTGTTCCTTTCCTCATGATGCTAGGAACTAGAACAACATCATCTTTGCTCTAGTAACCTTACTTCCAAATGAAAGCTTCCAAGTTGGGTCACAAATGGAGTTAGGAAAGCATCAGACTCCTCAGGTAGGAAAGATTTGTAAGCATGTGTCACAAATGGAGTTAGGTCTAGTAGAAATACCCTGATGCAGGGGCATCATATGCTCATCACAAGTATCTTGGAGATCCAGGGCATTCCAGTGGACATGGAGCATCTCATAAGGTCAATTGGTCAATTCTACAACCAATTATGGCATTTGCAAGCACAAAAAGTTATAAGTTTGTATGATGTTTTGATTGATTCCAATGTTGACAAGATGTAATTGATCCATGGAATAGGACCTAGAGGTTGTCTAGGGTAGAGAAGTCATTTTTTAGGGTCTAGTATGAAGTTATAATAATATCAAGTCATTTCACAAGTTAAAACATTCAATAAGTCCTTTAAAATATAGTTTATTACTTTAGAAAATTCAAATTTTGAATATAAACGGTTATATGGCATTTTGGAGGGAAACTCTGTAGTTTAAAATTTATAAAGAAATAGCAAATGCAATAAGTTGGAGTTGGTTGGGAGGAATTTTAACTACCTCCTGGACCCATAAATATGCCAATGTACGGCTTGTACCTCATCATTGTACGGACTGTTCCACAAAAAGTGAATAAAATTGCTTTGTTTGCACTACAAATTGTAGGAGTTTTCAAGTTTTCTGCATCAAATCTACTTTGGTATGCATTGATCCACATTTAAAAACATGTTTTGATGTCTATGACCCAGATTTGAATCCTACTTTGTGAGTGTTTGGTCATTTTGCATTGAAATCTGACTGTAACAGGCAGTTTGGTAGCAGTTTTGAAGTTCTTTTGGATCTAACCATGGTTATTCCATGAAATGTTTGTCTGATCCTTCATGGAATGCCAAAAAATTAACATGTATAATATTTTTATGGTGTTGAAATGACAAACTAACCATGTGAAGGTGGCCACTAAGCATTAACATTGTGGAAACAAGAAGGAATGTGTAGGGACAGTCCTAAAGAGCAAAATCTGTCTTAACAAGAAGGGTATTTGAGTTTGGATCTATGTTTTATATGTTGAAACATTGATGTTTGCTTAATCAATTGATTGGAAAAGTCATTGGACGTGGGAGATTGAGCATACCCTAGAAACAAGGGTTTTGAATGCATGATTTGGGGTTTTTGATGTTGTTGAAGCCATAGACTGAAATTGATTGTGTATTTGTCAAATTGAAGGCATTTGAGGAGCCTATGAAAAGTTTGAAGTCCATACCTAAAGTATTACTACAAGTTGCTTTGTAAATGCAATAGTGTTCCATTGTTACAAACAAGGTCATTGTGAAGGAAGTACAAACTGGCCCAAAGAAGTTGGGTTTGAATTTGATATATGTTTTGTATCCCTGAAAAGGGTATCCCAAAATATAATTTGTTTGGAAACTTGTTTGGAAGAAGTCAGAGAAAAGGCTAGAAAACTGGTCCAGCAGGGCTAATTGGGCTAATAGGGCTAGAAGAGGATTTGAAGAGTTTTGTCATATGGGTATTGCTTTGGTCCTTAAAAGTGGTTGAATCCTGATGAATGTACCTTGTTAACACCTTGTAAACCTATCTTGTCCATTTGGAAGCCAAGTTGTGTCATTTTGGGTATTTAGTCTCTAATAGGCCTAAAGGGAAAGTGCATTGTTGAAGAAGCATTCATACTATTTCCACCACTTCTGATTGCCACTCTGCATCATACCCTTTCAAGTTGAAACAATGTGTAATGAACTGCATCACTAATGTAGACGAAGATAATTTCTTCTTTTCGCTCTTCCAACACTTAGCAGGTATTATTGTTGCCCTCCTCCACCAAGTCTTTTTATCTTCTCCTCTTCCTTTTTTTGGACTCGTGCCTACCGCAATTTGAACACCTCCAAGAAAATTCTCTTCTTGTCTACCACATATTCTCTACTCTCATCCCATTCTTTGTACAATCTTGTCCACTACAATCTATCCACCACCACCAATAGCTTGTAACATTCTTCATATACTCTATATTAAACCAACTCCCAAAGATAAATCTAAAACTATATCTTCCCCTACCTTAAATAAATGTATGCTAAGCTCAATATCATAAAAAATGTCAAAATTTACCCATGCTCTTTTAATGACCTAACATCCTCTTCATTCTCATCTTTGTCATCAACAACTTTCATTTTTGCCTGCTTCACTATCTCATCTATCTTCATACCTTCAAGATTTTCCATCTATTCCTCTTATAACTATTGCTGAAAACTATGCCCAAAAATATTCCTCTTAGCCTACCTCTACCTATGAGGTATCTTCTCCTTCTTCACATTCTTTTTCTTCATCCACTAACCGCTAGTCCACTAAACCAAATTCTTTACTCTTCTTCCTTCATTAATTTCCTTAGTTACCGCTAATACAAATTCCTCCATTTTCATACTATTCAAGTGCTTAATTCTCTTTTTCTCCACATGTTCCTCATTGAATACTATTTTTTCATCTATTTCTTCTAAAAGACATCCCTTCACCACTACAAATCTTCTTTCCTAATCTCTTCCATGACCTATTGTGCCTCTTGTCTCGATTTTGATTCTTCCATCTCTGTCACATTAATTTGTCTCTTCTTTCTCCTTTTCTCCAAAACAAGAATCATCACAATCCATCCAATCAAAAATCCTTTCTCATTTTTCCTTTTTTATCCATCAATCACTTTGAGTCTTTCCAACTCTCACCATTTCACCTTATTTCTCACAACTCTCACTACTATCTTCTACCCAATATGACTCTAGAATACATGTATCTCTCCAAGACCTCTTCAACCCACTTCCTTGTAGTGGAAGAAATTTGCATACCTTCTAGCCAACTTTATCTCTACTAGAGGATATCTAACACAATCAACGTATTCTCACAACTTCTTCACACTTAGGCATTCTCCACCCATAGGTCTTGGTGAAAACTGCCCCTGAAAAATATTCCTGTACACTCAGTGACATAGGATTTGATACCAACAGATGACAATAAAACTCCACATTACAAGTAAATACAACACTACTTTTCCAGATATTAACCAAAAAAAATTGTATTCACTTCAATAACCACACTTCCAGATGATAGTTTCTTCTAGAATGCATAAATAGAGTGTAACAACATAAAGATCTTGACATAAAAAATTATATTCTAATATGTATTTCAATCTTGCAGATCATAACATGAATACATAGGCTTTATTTGCTACAAATTGATACTTGTAGTTAAGTAAGAGAATTAAAAACTACATACTCTTAAATTTGGAAAACATAACATAACTACTTCTGACCATAAAATGGTCGGTCGATCTTCCTCTGTTTAAAATTCTTCCTTCTCACAACACTTTTCCCTCTCATCTATTGATGTTCTTTGTATCTAGTTTATGCATTCAAAGCCCTTTCCTCATTTGGGCTTTGTGCCAACCCCCTCCCTCTTCTTTACGCTTCTCCCTTTATTTATTTCTATGATCCTTTCTTCCTTTAATTTTAATGATAAAAATTCCTAGAAAGAATCATTTCAACACATATCAATTTTTTGTTTAACAAATTCCCTTCTATGTAGATGTTGGGAACATCTCATGGAAAACATTAAAGATGCATTGTCCATTTTTCTACAGTTAACAACCATCCCATATGCCAGCTCAACATTATTTATGCATTTAATCAAGATCTATTGTAAGGACCTTCAAGTAGTCTCATTGGGTACACAATTGGGAATATATTAGATGGATAGTATGTGGACATTAAAGTCCATGTCACCATTCCAAAAGATTTCTATCAAGTTCTTAAATAGAGCAAATAAACATAAAATTTTATTTTTGTTGATGTCGATTATGTTTGGCTCGAGATGATATGAACTCATCATCAAAATGAAATAAATTGTACCCTTTTTTATGTTGTTAAATAATTGATGTATGTTGATAAAATTATTAAACTGCATTAGGGATCAAAGGACATTAATTTTCTATTACTTTCAAAAATGCACTTTTTGGTTTTTTATTTTTAGTGTTTTGTATCATCTTGACATAAAAATTATGTAATTTCATGACACATATCCTTCAATTATTGTAAATTTTCATTGCAATGGAGGATTGTGTAACATTTTTTTTCACATTATTATTGTACTTATAAATTATCATTATTCATATTTGATTGTGTTATTGCAATTGGATTGTTGGCTCCATAAGTCTTACTGTTTTGGCATTTGTCTCTTTGATATATATCTTTTAGTGTTCTATGTTGATTGAGAATTTTTTAGAATTTTATTTCTTTCAAATTACTTATATTTTTCATAAAGGGTGAAACTATTTTTTCCTATAAGCTCACCAAACCAGTGGAGAGAGAACTTAAAAAAATTTGAAATTATTCAATTCCTAGAGATCAAGCTCTTTGCCTACGGTTCTTTACCATCCAATTCAAATTTGGAGCATTATTTCATTGCTAATACTATGGTTAGATGATGTGATATTTCAAACATATCAAAGCTGATAAAATACATGTAACTGAACACTTATCATAAATCATACACGTGAACAAGTTCTACCTCTATATCATTTCCTCTCTCTACCCCTATATCTCTTTTTATCAATTGACCTCATGTACAAAACAAATTCTCCCTAATTGACTTTCCACCTCTTTGACATACCATATTTCACACCAAAATATAATTCTAAATTACATATTATATAATTTAAAATAGAAAAATTAATATAAAAAGATATAAATAAATATTAAAATATTAAAATTTAATTAATTACACCATAGGCGTTTCCTATTTGAAATGCAAAACCTACATTATTGAGTCAATGGTTGAAACAACTTTAAAAAATGACTACCATCAAAATGATCCTCATCATCCATTGTTTTCAGACTAACTGGCTTATCTTTTCATAGTTGTTGTACCTTTTAGTTTTCTATCTTGTCAGTTATCCCATCATGTTTCTCTCCCTTCTCCACCTAGTTGTTCAGATTCTCCTATTCAACAGTATTCATTTTGCACTACCACCCCAACAGTAAGTCTATTTCATGCTGACATTTCTCCATTATGTTAGGGTGTCCGATTAGCTTTGATATGGCCCATTCTACAGTTGAGGAGGACATGTCCATTCTTGGAATGAAAAGGTCCTACATTGATTTATATATTTTTAAAATATTTTTCTCAATCATTATTTAGTGACTACAGGTTGATCTTGTCCTTTGTATTTGTTTGGATGCATTGTGGAGATTACTGTTGCCTTTGTGGACAGAGGATAGAAATGATTTCTTTGTTCCTTATGATTGGCAGAATGCCTCTATTTAGAATTGTATATGTTTTTTATTTGCAATTTCAAAACTTATCCATCCTATTCTTGCTTCTTTCCACATTCACAATAAGCATTGCAGAGTTAAATTATGCTTTTTAACTATTGAAAACAATGAATTTCTTGTACTTCATGAAAGCAACACAAACTTAGCCAGCTATGCCATAAAAAAAATATAAGAAAATAGTAATAAACATTTGTTATATTTTGATGGTTCATTCTTTTTAACCTTGGATGTTTGCTTGAACATGTAAAAGTTTAAATGTTTGCGAGTTAAGCCAAGGAGTCATGCACAATTTTTTAGGTTTGAGAGAATCGACGTACATGGAGTCAAAGCAGCATCATCACAGTTGTTGATATTTTTACATATTGTATTCTAGATGATGGGATCGGTTTTAGACATTATGATTTGATTGTGACAAAGAAAAAATTAGTGCATCATACTTACTTGTGGGTTAGCCTAGATTCACCTATATGCGAGAATCTCAAAAGAGCCTTCTACGGCTTGGCAACTAAAACAACACACACTTATAGTAAGTAATAGTCCATGTAGGGCATGTGCAAATTCATTTTTTCGTAGTGGCAATCTCAATGATTTAGTACAATTACGATTTAAAATGGAAACATAAATGAAATATCAACAGATCCATGAGAAATCAATCAAAGAGTATTATTAGAAATGAATGGACAACCCAACATAACATATGTACTATCATAAGGTTAATAACTCAAAAGTTATCCAATCCATCAATCAAAAATCCCTTCAATATTAAGCTCGAATTTGATTATGAATTAATGAATGGAGATGAAAGTAAGGCAACCCAACACAAAATATGCATTCTCATAAGATTAATAACTCAAAAGTTATTCAACCCATCAATCAAAAACCCCTACCATGTAATTAACCTCAATTTGATATATAATTAATGAATAAAGATGAAGGAGATAATTAATGAATAATTTAAAATAATTAACATTTTAATAAAATTACTCAAATGAGATATTTGATTAAAGAAAAAATAATTGTACATAAAAATAATAATTTAACCTATAAATACAAAGAGTATTAAATTATATTTTTGAAATAAATATCCCAATCTCTCATATTAAAAAATAAAATTAATATAATAATATAAAGTCTATTTTGAAATATTTTTAAAAGTCTATTTTAAATATTTTTAATTTAATAGTTAAAAAAGTCTGTCTTCAAAAACATTTTAAAAGACTTATATTCATATCTTTCAATTCTACCTCAATACTTTTTCATTATTTCAATTTATTGATAGTTACAATTTAACGTATTATACACGGGTACACGGGCCCTTATTTGACTTTCAACCCGTGTAAACTTCACTATGGTTCTTTCGTTTTTGCTTTACTACTGTATACCGTGCAGTATTATGTTCATATTCGGATAACCGGAGAGCTTTCGGGATTCGAATTACCAGACAGCCTTTTTGTATTATGCTACAGGCGTGAGAAGGGAAAACACGAAAAAGAAATGGAAATTGTGCAATACACAGAAAGGTAAATCTTGATCATTTTGTAAGCTGGATTTAGTCTTTGCTTCCCTCATTCACAGGTGTATTTCTATTTCAATTTTGGCTTCTATGGAAATAATTATCTAAACCTGTTGGCTATCTGCCTGACGTTTGTTTCGTCGAACAGGACATCGAAGTCGAGCATAAGCTCGAGATTAGAAGGCGTGAGCGTGGTTCTTGTGTTTTTCCTCCTACCCGCCTCGCCTATTGTACAAGCCCACACAAATTTTACCTTCAACCAATTCAATTCATCGAGCCTCGAATTCTTTGGTAATGCTACAGTGGAGTCCAAGGCCATCTCCCTTAATCAACGATTTCAATCTACAATTGGCCGTGCTTTCTGGCCACATCCTGTGCGTATGAAAGATCCTGCCTCTCTCAATTCGACTTTCTCTTTCAGCACAAGTTTTGTGTTTAGCATTGTTCCCTCCCCTGCTCCACAATCTGGGTTCGGACTGGCGTTTATTATGACGCCCTACAAATCTCCAGAGGGATTTTTACCAGGTCCCTACATTGGGCTGATTAGCAATTTATCAGTTATGGGAGATGCCTCTAATCATCTATTTGCAGTCGAGTTCGACACATCAAAGAACTTCGAACTTGCGGATATCGACGACAATCATGTCGGTGTGGATCTCAACGACCTCGTGTCTGTAAACTCTACGCCTGCAGGCTACTGGATTAACAGCAGCCGATTCCAGGAATTGGATCTCAATAGCGGACAAAACATTCAAGCTTGGATTGATTACGACAATCTTCAAAAAGAGCTCAACGTAACCATCGCGGAGGCTGGCCTTGATCGCCCACAGAAACCACTGTTATATTTGAAAAATATATCTCTGTCCAACATTCTACAAGAAGAAATCTACGTTGGTTTCTCAGCAGGTACGGGAGCCATTTATGAAGAGAATTACATCCTGGCCTGGAGCTTTGCTACAAACGGAATCGCCCCGTCCCTGAGTACATCTAATCTTCCATCCTTTGTACAGACAAAATCCAAGAGCTCAAATTTCAGACTGATAGTTGGCATCAGCACAGCTTGCGTTGTCCTTGTCTTGGTAGTTGTGGCAGCATCACTTGTGCGGTTGAAGAGAAAGCAGTACAGAGATCATATCGAAGAATGGGATATGGAGTATTGGCCTCACAGGTTTAAGTACAACGACCTACATATTGCAACCAAAGGATTCCGAGAGGAAGAACTTTTGGGATCCGGAGGCTTCGGTCGGGTATACAAAGGAGTCCTTCCCACAAACGGCCTCCAAGTAGCGGTGAAATGTATAATTCGAGAAACAGATGATGGGTTGAAGGAATTCATAGCAGAAATCTCCAGTCTTGGTCGCCTTCAACACCGAAACCTTGTGCAGATCAGAAGCTATTGCAGGCGGGGAAAGCAGCTGTTCATAGTTTATGACTACATGCCAAATGTGTTGGGTATATGAAGTCCAACAGTCACATAACTGTTTGTCTACTCCATGACTACATGCCAAATGTGTTGGGTATATGAAGTCCAACAGTCACATAACTGTTTGTCTACTCCAGACTCTTCAGTTGATGGCTGGATATGTTTATATAAATGGCTGTGTGCAGCCCATATGGATTTGTACTGTTTATTTGATATTGGTTAATAGAGTTATTCCCTGCTTGAGTGTGGATGTAGGCAATTGCCGAACCACGATAAATCGTGTTCTTGTTTTTGATCTTTGGTTTATGTTTTCTTCTGCTCGTTTTAAACTTACAATTGGTATCAGAGCTATAGTGAAATGTTGAGCAAAGATGGGATCCGATTGGGTAGTTGATCATGGTGATGGGTGTCCTTATTTTTTGTTCGATCCTGGAGCTGGGTGCTTTTATGTTATTGACAAACAGGCTGAAGTTTTAGATGATGAGGTCGAATCAGTCATCGAAAAATTTCTTGGTAATTTAGACTCGGTAGAGAGTGATGTCCAAGTGGAAGATAACACCACACATGATTGGTGGGATGGCTGGGAAAATGAGACTTCAGCTGAAGAAGAAAAGGGTTTGTTGTATTCAGAAGAAGAGACTGGTTTGTTTGCCTTCCAAGATGAGGAAGATGCCTCCTCGAGTGAGGAGGATGCAGTCTCGAATCCGGTGAGTGAAGATGACCCTGAAGAAGGTGAGGCCTACAGCTTGGAAGATTACCTATACGAACGAATTAAGAAACTGCGAGAGGAAAATTTTATTCTCACAGAGCGAATATATAGCATGGAAGATGAAATGGAAAATTTGCAACAAAGATTTACGAAAGAGTGGGAGATATCTGCGGAAAAAAGAAACGAAGAGTTGAAAAAGGAATTGGCTACCCTCAATACGATTTTTACCACATTAGACAATGTTTCAGACAATGTTTCAGGCCCTGTGGACGTGCCAGTAGAAATTAATCCAGAGGACAAGGACACCGTGTGTGGAGCTCAAATTTTGGAAGTCGAAGAGATTTTTGCACGGTTCAAGGAAGGCGAATTGATTGGGTCTGCTGTGGAATGACCTAGAGAGAGTCATGTAAATGTCGAGGTATTTGGGTTTTTTGGTTCACCGGAAGAAGCTTTCCAAGATGGCGCTGAAGAGAAGGACGAGGCTCTTGCACTGGCTCATCGAGGATGTGAAGAAGTTAAATCTGTTGAGGAAGATGGGGAGATGGAAGAAGTCGGGAATTGTCTTCTCCATAGCACAAGTAAAACCGAAATCCCACTCGATATGGGTAACCACATTGCATTGGCTGGTGCGGGACTTAAATTGGTATCTGCCATTTTCAAAAGAAAGTTTGAAAAAAGTGCTGCTCTGTTGGTAACAAAAATATCTGTCCCCAAAGGAGATAAGAGCGATATTTTATGCCCCGAAGATGAGGGCAATACTTTTTCCTTCCATTCCAAGGCTGAAGATTGTGGTCTTGGTCAACACATTTTTTTTGAGAAACAATTTGAGGTTGACTGCAAGGAAAATGAACATAAATCTTATGAGTCTAGGAAGGATGTAAAGGAGATGGATCCTTTTTATTCGAGTAAATTCCTGACAAAGGTGAAGATAATCATTAGCAAAAGGCACCATGGTACAGACGTTCACCTGGCTATGAAAGAGGGAGATCTGGAGTGCGTGAAGGCATTCTTGAATGATTGTGATGATCTGGCGATTCGAACTGATATTGTAAAAATTTGAACTGATATGGGTGATTCACCTTCTAAAATTGTCCATTGTTGGCGTCATGTGGATGCATATTTGGTGTTGGCTCGAGATGTTGTTCTGGTGAACTGCATGCATGTGGATTGGTTGAAGGAAGAAGACTTGGTTCCTTGGTCACGGTGGATTGAGAAGAGCACAGGAGCAGGAGATTCTGATGGAGAGTATTTTGCACCTGCAGATAGTAGTGTTGCTGATTATGGATTAATATGCAAGTTTGTGCCTCCCAGAGTAATAGGCACTGATATCTTTGACTCCTATTTGCATTGGAAAAGATTGATTCGCAGTGTTCGTGAACAAATTCTGGCGAAATTTAAATCTTTTATGACCTTGGTCGTGTAAGAATCGGAATGGAGAGTAGGGGATGTTGTGCGTGGCTGTACTGATTGGCCTTCATGGGGGAGATTGTTGGGTATATGAAGTCCAACAGTCACATAACTGTTTGTCTACTCCAGACTCTTCAGTTGATGGCTGGATATGTTTATATAAATGGCTGTGTGCAGCCCATATGGATTTGTACTGTTTATTTGATATTGGTTAATAGAGTTATTCCCTGCTTAAGTGCGGATGTAGGCAATTGCCGAACCACGATAAATCGTGTTCTTGTTTTTGATCTTTGGTTTATGTTTTCTTCTGCTCGTTTTAAACTTACAAAATGGTAGCCTGGACAAGATGATATTTGGAAACCCAGAAAAGGTTCTTGACTGGGCTCACAGGTACAGAGTCGTCAGAGATGTGGCTGCAGGGTTGCTGTATCTTCACGAAGAGTGGGAGAAATGCGTAGTGCACAGAGACATTAAGTCCAGCAATGTTTTGCTAGACTCAGAGCAGAATGGAAAGCTAGGGGATTTCGGGCTTGCCCGTCTATACGAGCATAACGAAAGGTCACACACTACTCGTGTGGTTGGAACACTGGGGTACATCGCACCGGAGTTCGTAGAGACAGGAAAGGCCAGCCCTGCCACAGATGTGTTCAGTTTTGGTATTTTTATGTTGGAGGTTGCATGCGGAAGGAGACCAGTCGATCTCTCCCTCCAATCTGATAACATAGTTCTGGTGGACTCGGTGAGAGAATTGCATGGCACAGGCAGTCTGATGGATGCAGCAGACCCGAATCTTGGTGGGCAATATGTTGAAGGTGAGATGGAGAGAGTGCTCAAACTGGGGCTGATCTGTTCTAATCGTCAGCCAGAAGGTAGGCTTGGAATGAGACAAGTTGTACAAATACTTGAAGAGGAAGCTCCAATTCCAGGTTTTGAAGCCCCTTTTTATTTGGAGTTAAGCTCATCAACCAGTGCTTCGAAGTCTGTTCCAGATTACAGTCACAACAGTGATGCTTCCATTTCCAAGTCTTTGGACGCACGATAGGCTGAATGAGCTTCTTGCTACTCTTGTAATCTTTCTTTGGTTTGAAATACTTATAGGTGAATGTATTTGTACAAAATACATAATTATTGTTCAGTATAGCTTTTAATGTTAACATTCCCTTTAAAGTTGAAATTCCTTTGTTGTATATTTAGGGGAAAGATATTAATTGTGGCTTGTGGTCAAATAATTGTTTATTTATTGTCATAGTGACTCCTCAATAATTGTTTAATTAAATAATCTCACATATACCAATGGTTGATCATTTCTTTTTTATTTTTTTAAACTTTATTAATTCATGATTGGTCCATTTGTGCACCACTAGTGGAGATTTGTGAACCACTACTAGGACATTTGTGCACCACTACTGGGACATTTGTCCACATGAATGGTTATTGGCGCAATGGGGGTCATGTATCGGTCGATACTTTGAAATGACCACTTTTTGACCCTTTTGCACATAACGACTTCTATAACCTTGGTGGGCAATATGTTGAAGGTGAGATGGAGAGAGTGCTCAAACTAGGGTTGATCTGTTCGAATCCTCAGCTAGAAGGCAGGCTTGGCATGAGACAAGTTTTTCAGATACTCGAAGAAGAAGCTCCAATACCAGGTTTTGACTCTCCATTTTATTTGGATGCAAGTGCTCACATCCGTAGTTGGAACTCGCTTCCATATTCCAGTCATGGAACAAACACTTCCATTTCCAAGTCAAACTCTCTTTCTGGCTGTGTCATTGTTGGATAATGATGTAAGCCTATAATTAGAAATGAAATTAGTAATGTGAAATATATAGTTGGAGTTTTTAGAGATATTTTAAATTAGTTTTAGTGATTTTAATAAATTTTCATAGATGACAATTTAGATGTTTTAGAAGTTTTCTTTATTAGAAATCTAATAAACTATTGTGTTTTTAGTTGCTACAACCTCTATAATAGGCTACAACTTCTATAAAAGGTTACCTTCTTGTAGATAGAAAATGTAATCTCTATAGTGAATTGTGATGTACTAGATATTGAATAAATAAAATATTTTAGTGTATTAAGTTCATTTTGTATTTTTATTGGATTTTACATCTATAGTCACTGGATAAGGTCGATCTTTGTTTGACTTCATAGTGCTTTTTTGTAACCATCTCGTCACTCTGGAATACTCATGGATGCAAGTATTAGTATAGCGTTTAATTTGGCATTTATTTAACTAGAAATTGTTTATTGTATAGCATGAATGCTATAAATCTAACATTTAAAAAATGATTGATTAGACATTTGATGTATTCAATAACAAGAAGACCTGACATATTGTATATTGTGAATTTGATCTTGAAATTCAAGGAAATTCCAAGTGATATAGATCTATAACAAAAAAAAATGGAATCTTAAGATTGTGAATGGAATAATAAATTTACAATGTTTGGCAAACTAATCGAAAAATTTCTATTTTGTTAGGTATATTGATAGAAATTGGACATGTTAAATTGATGATAAAAAGATCAATTGTAAAATTATTTTACATTTTGAATTTAGATTATTTTAAAACATCATGAAGAAAATCTATTATAATATTATAACAAAAGATCAAATATATTATTACAACTTCAATAACATAACCATCAATCTAAGTAACAAATATTATCAAACATAAATAAATAAATAAACATATTTTATAACTAATAAAAATGTAAAAAACTATTTTCTAACCTTATATATTTATTTCATTTAATAATTTTTATAATAAATTCTATTATATTAAAGTAGAACAAGATGTATAAAAAGAACATTGAAAACCTAAACACGAAATTTAAATTCTAAAAGTATTTAGCTATCCTAACTCAATTTTTAGATTCTTTTCTCTTTTCAATTGGACTAGAACGATAAACATTTATGCAATTATTAAAAATCTCCTCTACCCTACACGTCAAGATCATCTCTCTATTGAATTTGACCTAATTCCATTAACAACAATAAATCTTTGACTTACATCTTTAACTTCATGTGAGGGAAGAAACGCAATACCAATGTAACTAAGGACAATTTTGACTGAAAATAAACTCCATCTTGATTTGTAGAATATAATAATCAAGTTGGTTAGGAAAATTGAGGGCTGAGAGATGAAATGGGCCATGTGTCATCATCTCATTTAATCTTTTAGATTTTGTTGAATTTGCTGACAATACAAATGAAATATTTTATTAAGATTTGAGGAATTTCTACTTTTGAATTGTTAATATATCATTAAAAAAATTTGAACATTTCACTATTTGTCAATTCAATCCATTAAGAAATAGAAAAACCTATTCATGTACCATTACAGGAAAAAAAGGTAGCGTCTAAATCCTCAACAAAAACGTAATAGGTGCCTAGGATGTATGCCTATGTGCCATACCATTAATGATTGCGTCTACGGTTGTATAGTGTACCGATGTTCGTGAACATTGTCCGTAAATCTCGTACAGCTTGCAAAAATTATTTTTTAATTTAAAAATTTTACACAATGTAATTCATCATTTTTATGTATGAGACTTTATTTTTTAAGTTTTTAAATAACTTTTTAAATTTGGTACCAGTGCTGAGTGTAAGTTTGAAAGTAAGTAAGATATTTTAAAATACATTTTTAACTTAAACATTTTACATACAAATTAATTTTTCATTTTTAGTTTTTAAATAAGTTTTAAAATTTTTTAACTATCTTATTTATTATATTATATAGTAAAATAATTAAGATGTAGTGGTTAGAAATATTTTTTATAAATTATAAAGTTAATAATATTACATTTACTTTTTACAAATTATTAATTTTATAAAATAGTGGCAACTACTTAGTAAGACAAATTTCAAATTTAGTGTTATTATTTAATTTAAAAAACTATATATAGATTTATAATAATAAATTTTTAATAAAGATAATTATTTTTTAAAATTATATATTTAACATTTTTTAATAATTAGATTTCTATATGTTAGATGCATCTTATACTATGTTGGTGAATGTAAGACATACTTAGATTATTTTTTTATTTTTTATGTAATGATTTATTTAATACAGAGATTTATTTACTTTATGGTTTTAAATTTTATTGATATTAATTATATTATAATATATAATTTAGTATTTTTAGAAAATATGTTATATAAAAAAACTAATAACACCAAAAATAAATAAGTAGATAAATAATAATAAGTTTTTAACAAATATACTTATTTTTAATTATATATTTAAATATTTGTAATAATTTAGATAAATAAGAAGAAAAATTTAAAACTTATTATTTAGAATTGTTAAACATATAATTTTAAATAATAATTATATAAATAAAAAACATACTATAAGTTTAAAAATAATAATATGAAATTTTTAATATAATATATATATCTTGAAATCATTCAATTATACATTATATATATTATCATATAATTATAAAATTAATATAAATTTAAAATTTCAAAAATTAAATATATAATTTACTACTAAAATTTTGTGAATATATTTTAATTTTTAATATATTAATTATTTTATTTTAAAATCTATTAAATAAGAAATTAAATCATATAATGTATAAGAAGATTTTGACCCAAAAAAATACGAAAGTGTCCTCTTGTAAGATATGCATTTTAGTTTACTTTTGTAAGCCCAATAAATCTTTAACTTTTTTTTTTAACTTTAAACTTTTTTATATTGGATAGTTTGCTTTTCATAGATGTTATAGTTATTTTGATAATTTTGATGTGAAAATGGATATGTAATGATATAATGATAACAAAAGGGATAGATAATAGATAAGATGGCTAATTAGTTATGTATTTCTTGATAAATTATATATAATATGAAAAAAATAAATAATAATAATAATAATAATTATTATATATAAATAATAATTATTTTGTTTAGATAGGTTTGGGATGGATAATCTCCTCTCAACTCACCTATTTGGGTGGACACTTGAAGTTTCTTCAGAGAAAGAATCTTGTAACTTCCATAATTCATTAAGAAGATAAGAATGCTTGAAGAAAGATGAAATGTTAAGGTGACGATTGTCACCTTCACATTAAAGTGATTTAAGAGTTGTTTTCTATTCCTTTTCCTTAAGCAGATGTAGAAAGGGATTCTTGAAACTTTTTCATTTCTTTCCTTCCTATCTTCTTACTTTATTTACTTTTTCAAATTTTTCCCTTCCCATCTGCTTACTTTAATAAATGCTACTTTTGATTTAGAAATTTTTTAGAAAAATTAATTAAGAAAAATTTAATTAATTTATTAATACAAACAATAATTACTAACTAGGTCAAGTTTGTGTCAAAATCGAGCACCGTTAACCTTTTCTATCTTTTCTTGGAAAGGTAGCCTTGGTACACGGGCTCAGGTTTACCTACGGACGCGTGAACACTTTCACAATACATGAATCTTTTGGTTTTTCTTTATTTTGGTTACCCTTTCTGCACTGTGTTTATATTTAAAAAACCGGAGAGCTTTCTTATATTATGCTAGAGGTGTGAGAAGGCACAACACGCAGAAGCAATGGAAACTTTGCTATACAATAAAAGGTAAATCTGTACCGTTTTATACGCTTGCTTTACTCAAATTTTATTTTCCCAATCTGAGGAGTATTTCAATTTCAATTTTGGCTCCTCCGGAAAGAATTAATCCAACCAGTTGGCCATCTGCTTTGAATTTTGATATATTGTTGGTCATTATGTCCTAACAGGATATGGAAGTCCAGGTGGAGCTCGACAGTAGAAGGCTTGAGCGTGGTCCTCGTACTTTTCTTTCTCCCCACCTCGCTTATTGCCCAAGCCCATTCAAATTTCACCTTCAACCAATTCAGTGACTCCACCCTCGAATTTTATGGAAATGCTTCAGTGCAGTCCAATGCCATCTCCCTTAATGGTCGACTCCAATTCGGTATGGGCCGAGCTTTCTATCCACATCCTGTGCGTATGAAAGATCCTGCTTCTCTCAATTCTACTTTCTCTTTCAGCACAACTTTTGTGTTTAGCATTGTTCCTTCTTCGCCTTCACAACCTGCGTTTGGACTGGCGTTTATGATGACGCCCCACAGATCTCTAGAGGGATTTTTCCCAAGTCCTTACCTTGGCTTGATTAGCAATTTATCAGTTATGGGAAAGGCCTCTAATCATCTGTTTGCAGTCAAGTTCGACCCATTAAAGAACCTGGAATTTCACGACATCAACAACAATCACGTTGGTGTGGATCTCAATGATCTCTGGTCTGTTAACTCTACGCCTGCAGGGCACTGGATTAACAGCAGCCAATTCCAGGAATTGGAACTCAAAAGCGAAAAGAATATTCAAGCTTCGATTGATTACGACAATCTTCACTTGGAGCTCAAAGTCACCATTGCGGAGGCTGGTCTAGAACGCCCACAAAAACCACTGTTATATATAAAGAATATGTCCCTCTCCAACATTCTAGAAGAAGAGATGTACATTGGCTTCGCAGCAGCTACGGCAATCATTTATGAAGAGAATTACATCCTGTCCTGGAGTTTCGCTACAAACGGAAGCGCTCTGCCCCTGAATACTTTTAATCTTCCATCCTTCATACACGCCGGAAAATCCAAGAGCTCAAACTCCAAAATGATAGCTGGCATTAGCACAGGTTGCGTTGTCCTCATCGTCCTGGTGGTGGCAGCATCAGTTGTGCGGTTGAAGAGAGAGCAGTACAGAGAAGATATCGAAGAATGGGAAATGGAGTATTGGCCTCACAGGTTTAAGTACAAAGACCTACACACTGCAACTAAGGGCTTCCGAGAGGAAGAACTTTTGGGATCGGGAGGGTTCGGTCGGGTATACAGAGGAGTACTTCCCACAAATGACCTCCAAGTAGCGGTGAAATGTATTCTTAGAGAAACCGATGATGGGGTGAAGGAATTCATAGCAGAAATCTCCAGTCTTGGTCGCCTTCAACACCGAAACCTTGTACAGATCAGAGGCTTCAGCAGGCGGGGCAAGCAGCTATTCATAGTTTATGACTACATGCCAAATGGAAGCCTGGACAAGATGATATTCGGAAAACCAGAGAAGATTCTCGACTGGGATCAGAGGTACAGAGTGATCAGAGATGTGGCTGCGGGTTTGCTGTATCTCCACGAAGAGTGGGAGCAGTGCGTAGTGCACAGAGACATCAAGTCCAGCAATGTTCTGCTAGACTCGGAGCTGAATGGGAAGTTAGGGGATTTTGGGCTTGCCCGTCTGTACGAGCACAACAAAAACTCACGCACTACTCGTGTGGTGGGAACTTTGGGGTACATCGCACCGGAGCTGATACACACAGGAAGGGCCAGCCCCGCCACAGATGTGTTCAGCTTTGGTATTTTTATGTTGCAGGTTGCTTGCGGAAGGAGACCATTCGATCACTCTCTGCAACCTGCTCAGACGGTCATGGGGAAGTGGGTGAGAGAGTTGCATGGCAGAGGCAGTCTGATGGATGCAGCAGACCCGAATCTTGGTGGGCAATATGTTGAAGGTGAGATGGAGAGAGTGCTCAAACTGGGGCTGATCTGTTCTAATCGTCAGCCAGAAGGTAGGCTTGGAATGAGACAAGTTGAACAAATACTTGAAGAGGAAGCTCCAATTCCAGGTTTTGAAGCCCCTTTTTATTTGGAGTTAAGCTCACCAAGCAGTGCTTCGAAGTCTGGTCCAGATTACAGTCACAGCAGTGATGCTTCCATTTCCAAGTCTTTGGTCGCACGATAGGCTGAATGAGCTTCTTGTTACTCTTGTAATCTTTCTTTGGTTTGAAATATTTATAGATGAATGTATTTGTACAAAATACGTAATTATTGTTCAGTATAGCTTTTAATGTTCACATTCCCTTTAAAGTTGAAATTCCTTTGTTGTACATTTAGGGGAAAGATATTAATTGTGGCTTGTGGTCAAATAATTGTTTATTTATTGTCATAGTGACTCTTCAATAATTGTTTAATTAAATAATTTCACATATATTAATGATTGATCATTTCTTTTTTTTTTTTTTAAAAACTTTATTGATTTATGATTGGTTCATTTGTGCACTACTAGTGGAGATTTGTGAACCACTACTAGGACATTTGTACACCACTACTGGAACATTTGTCCACATGAATGGTTATTGGCGCAATGGGGGTCATGTATCAGTTGATACTTTGAAATGACCACTTTTTGACCCTTGTGCACATAACGACTTCTATAACATGCATCACTAATACCGAGAATTCGATACCTTAGCTTTAAGCAAGTAAGTCGCATACATAGACAACATTTTTTTTATTTTTATTTTGTCAAAATCCAATATAACGTTTAAGAGATATAAGCACACAAAGTTAGCTATAGCCACTACTGTGTGTTTCCCCCAATATCATTATTAATTTATATATAATTTTAATCTGACATGACACTAATTTCAGTAAAATTATGTCTAGGCCTAAAAAATCAGCAAATCAATAATTCATGTTCACCTTATTCGTAATTATTAGTTTTCATTTTTATTTATGATTTTATCATGTAACATTAAAATGTAAATTTGCAATATAATTAAGTGACTCTTAGTTTAGATTATTTTTTAAAATTTTTAATTTTCATACAAATTAAACATATAAAGAAATTATTTTTTATATACACTGAAAATATATAGATAGAATATATGTACATAGTAATATAAAAGTGAAAAAGTAAACATGAAGTGAATTTAATAAAATTTGACATTTTTAATGGAAAGTCAAATATTTTAGCTAAGTTTTGACGACATTATGAATGTTGAATATATAACTAATAGAGACATAAATTGCAATGGAACAACAATTAAATAGAAAAAGATAACATGATTGATGTAGATTCAATATTGTATAAAATATTGATCATAGGTCTGATGTATTTTACACTTATATTATTTAATATAATTATTTTAAATTTAAATTTAAAATATTATTGTATGTAAAAAACCATTTATAATCAAATTATAATTGAAAATTGTGCACAATATAAATAAAAATAAAAAGAAGAGAAAATATGGAAAAAAGTTAGCTAATGTACTGTAGTTATAAAGGAATGAGCATAATTTTTTTTTAAATATTAATCCCTAACTTCATTTCAGTCATCCTAAGTGGCCCCTAAGTGTGTATTGACCAATATGGAAAAGAAGTTAATGGGGAACAAGTAGTAAATTAGTCAACCAATTTTACACACAAAATGACAATGTAAATGGGTATGTCGAGGTGGATTTTGGAGTTGATGATGTGTAATGATATCTCGCGAGGGAAAATTCAGCCAATATAAAAAATGGATGGTAAAGACCTCAGCAATGGTCATCCAATTTTCTCTTAGATTTTCAACCATTGATGTTCAAATATAGGTCTTCTCTTCCAAATAATAAATGCCTTCAATGTAATAAAGAAATAAATAAAATAGAGCTAGATTTTGATAATTATTCATATGGAGTTATCACCCGCTTCATTAAATATATTAATAGAGAGAGAAATATAGATTTCTACATTGTATTCACATCAAAATAAATATTTTTTTATAGTTCTAATGTCAATATTACTAGCAGTCGCACCTAGGTGTGCAATGGGTACGTTAAAGTGGTATGGAAGGTGAATTAGGAAAAAAAAAGGTTTATTTTTTCATATATTTGTGTAGTACATTAGATCCATCGTACGAAATTTTGAAAATGATGTTTGTGAAAAGATCTCAATAAAAGAAGTGATAGCTTTAAATCAAATGACAAAAACAAAAATTCGAACATGACCAAAACTAAAATTGTAAACAAGGAAGATAATTAAGTTGCACTACTAAAATGATCATGCTATTTTCGCAATAGAAAGAGAGAGAGATGTCTATTGTCAATCTACTTTGATAGGAATTCAAGTCCTTTACAAGATTGATCATTTTATTGATAACTCCTTACCTTGACCGCACGTGAATACCAAACTTTGTCATATGATTAGATGGACTGATAACTTCATCTGACTGCACACATTCTTGCTGTGATTGAAATATGTACTTTTTTCCAATGACATCATAACTGGAATGAATGATATCTAAACTGAAAATAATTATGATATTGTTTGATAAAGAAATTTCATAATTAATACAAATTATATAATGTCAAAATAATTGCAAATATTAAATACCAAATATAAAAACCTACCTTGAATCACCAATGCTTGAACATTTGTAGATCATCAAACAAATTATCAATTCTATCTTGAGCACATATCACTACTACAAAGTGAGGTGTTTTAAGATGATTATTTAAGACAAAAATTTATTATTGTCTTAACTTTGTCTTCGCTTTTCTTTTTTATTTATCTTATTAACTTTTATTTTAATTTTTCATCTCTAAAGCGACATAATGATATGTTTGGAGTAGGAAACTAATTTCATCCCACCAAGTAAGATATATGATAAAAATTTTGGAGCGGGAAAGTAATTTACCTCGCAGAGAAAGATATATGATAAAAAAATGGCAGAAACTATTCATGCGAGGAAGGGGTTATAGAGGATACAATGAAATTTATTGAGATCTGTGGTAAATGGGAATCCGACCATATCCCTTCATGGAATTTTGAAAAGGGCCCCTAGGTAGACAAGGCTCTGCTTCTGATTGTTCGTACCTTTTTCCCTACATCTCAATTTTTTCATAGGGGTTTTTAAATCACAGCCATGGTGGAGATCCAGATTTGGTTGGAGTAAGAGTGGTGATAGTGTGAGGTTAAAAGGGGGTAAAAGCAAAGTTGATAATCCTAATTTCATCCCTTTAGGGCAGAATAATAAATTGGCGAACTTCAACCTAAGTCTTTGTAGATGAATTTAGGGAATAAGAATGGGAACGGTGGGTTGGGGGAAAAAGGTTCAGGAGAAAAGAGAATTCCTGCAGAGGTCGTTTGGGACATAAATTTGTTTGTTTCAAATAAAGTTTGGTTTTCTGTTATTTTTCTTGATACACACATGGATCCATTGAATACAAAGGTGAAAGATCTTTATAAATACGCAATCTTCATTAAGGTTTGGGGAGAGAATCATTTTCTTTCCAGACTTCACAAATGGATCCTTTGTAAGAGGTTTGGAACTCTGTACTACCAGGTTATTTCTTTCTCTATTCTTGTGGTTGTTTTTTTAATTCATTTGAATATAGAGAATATGCTTTAAAAAAGCCTTTCTTATTGGTTGGGATGAGTCTATTATTGGCCTATCCATGGAAGCCTCATTTTTAGCCTTTTCAAGGCATTTTGTCCCTGCAACGTATTTGGTTTGTGCTTCCCAAGTTACCACTAGAGTCTTTAGATCTGGGTATTTTGCATAAGTTCGGGGATCATTGCCAGTCATTTAAAACATGGTTTTTTCTTTAACAAATAATTTTTATCATTAATATTTGTGTGCTTAGAGACCCTAATGTTGTTGCTCCAAGAACCCTAAATTGGAAATCTATAGATGGGGTTTGGTGTCAGGAAATAGTACAAGATTCATGTGGCTTTTGTAGATCTAAGATTATTATGGATGGGAATTCATTTTTTGTTTTAAATTGCTCAAGTCCTAATGGTACGGAAGATATTCTTGTTACTAAGCCCCCTTTGTTGGATTGATTAAATCAGATTTGGGCCAAAGTTATCTTAATGGTCTCAAAATTGTTTATAAACTTGTCCATGATTGTATTAATATTTATCTAATCTTGATAATCAACTTGTCATAATTCTCAAAGATGCAGTCCAAATTCATAGTGCCTAAGAGATCCAAAATCTGAGGGAATGAGATGCCTCTGTAATGAGAATTTTCATTGGGAACCCATGTCAAGAATCTGCTCCAAAAGTATGTTTTCTAGTCTCATTAGACTTTTTTTGGTCATTTTCTCATCATTCAAGCTTTTGCTCATCCTAATTCATGTTTCAAACCAGGACAAATTTATCGCCATGTCAAATTCAGGAAGTTTTTCAGTGAGGACTTCTAATAGGAGGTGAACTCAATATCTTTCATCTTTCAGACTCTACCTGCATGCATATTGCAAATGTAATGCAACTTCTATGAGTGTTTTGATATAAGTGCCTACTGTTTATTTGACATAAAAAATTCATGTAGTATAATATTAAGATAGATTTTGTGCGTACATTTTTAAAAATTCACGGTTCTTGCTAGCTCAACTTTTTTTTAAAAGAACATGGTCACCCACATAATTTAATTGGAAAATCCTTAATGAGATTTCAAACCAAGAAGCCTGTCAGTGTAGGCTCTCTTTTAATGACATTTTTCCCATTTTGATATACAAGGAATCTTTGTTTAAACTAACATATAACTGATAACTCATTTTCATTTTGTGTCCCCCAATTTGACCATGATTTTTATTACTGGTTTTTTCAATGTAGGTCTGTTGCCTTCGTTAATTTTAAAAGAATTAATTGCTCTTTATTACACAGTAATCACAGGTTAGTATATATAGGTCATGATAGATTATGTTATGGCATATGGCATTTATGTCTCTTTTCTTTTTAGAAATTTCAAATCACAAATTTTTCTCTTTAATTTTCCTATCCTTACGGAAAAGGTAAATTTTCCTTAAAAAATTGCTTATTTAAAAAAAATGTCTTACCTAGAATGGCTCCGCCTGAAGACTAAAATACCCAAGATCTATTCTTCATTAAAAATGTAAGTGTTGAATACAACTTTTTTCTTTACAACAAATATAGTTTTTAAATGCTTTTATGTTGTCTGCGCTAAAGGAATCATCATTTTGTGAGATCTACTGACTTGGATGATGCACAATTTAATTCTTCATTTTTCAAATAAAAGTATTGATAGATACTAATGACTGTATAAAAATTTAAAAAGTGTGTATATTTATCACTTAGTTCATAGTATCCTTTAATATTCATTAGAATCGAACTATCTTACCAGAACAAAATTTTCCATCAAATTTATACCTCTCCTGTATAATTCTATTCCTCATCTCTGACCAATGTTTGCTCTTATTGAAGGATTTTTCTATGGATAAGGAAAGATATGGACTCTGAATATGAATTTGTTTGGATTGTCTGTCAACTACTAAAAAATATAGGTGTCGCCTTCCTTTAAATTATTATCATGCACAAAATATCTCCAACCCCCACTTAAGATAAGGGTGTAATTTCTACTAATAGTGCATTGTACTTTCCATTCTTTTGAATTAACACTTCACTCCTTTGCTTTGGTAGTTGAATTAGATTTTCCCATGATTTCTGTGTCCCCTACATTTCCAAACCATAACAAAAGTTAAGATTCTTAACCCTACAACTAAGTTTATTTACCTCATTAGATTTCATTATTTTAATAGATTTTTCTTGAACTTTACAAGTTTACAAGTCATGAGAGTATTTAATAGATTTAAATCCTCTTATCCTAATTTAAATTTGAAAAAATACATAACCAAATAGAGCAGAGAATTCAATCTCACCAGCAGATATGGTCTATTCACATTCCATGATTTCATAACCATTTTGCAAAATGGCTTATCTTATTTGAAAGGAGCAATAGACTCCATTGTCATGTGCTTCTTAGTAGGGAAACAATGTGCAGGGTTGCCTACAACAAATTACACTTTGTTGTTATATCGATTTAAATGCAAACTTACAAATGTAACATCTCTATATTTGTACAAAACTTTTCTTACCAAGCAATGAGGATTTCCCAGGCACTGCTTCACCCTCAAGGGACGTATCTTCCTCATTAGAAACCATACCAAGGAATGATGTTTTCTTTTTTATTTCATATTCAGCCACTACTTCACCCTCCTCAAGGGAAGTATCTTCCTCATCATAAATCATTTCAAAGAATGTGGATTTCCTTTTTCTTTCATTTTCTTCCACTGCTTCTTCCTCAAGGGACGCATCTTCCTCATCTGAAGCCAAATCAATTAGCAATTCATTTTCAGCTGGTTGATTTAAACTAGGAACTTTTTTAGATGAGCTTTTTGTATATGAATCAATGTCTAGTTTTTCAGAAGGAAGAGTGTTGATATTTTTCAAACATCCTGATCTTCCAAACATATGAACCTCCAAGCATGACTTCCTGATGTACCTAAACAAAACAAAATCTCTCGATTGCAAGTTGTGATAATTGACAAATTCTTTCCACCGTCGACCTCTAACATGGTCACTCTCATAATTTTATTGGAAAATCCTTAATGAAATTTCAAACTAGAAGCCTGTCAGTGCAGGCTCTCTTTTAATGACATTTTTCCCATTTTGATATACAAGGAATCTTTGTTTAAACTAACATATAATTGATAACTCATTTTCATTTCGTGTCCCCCAATTTGACCATGATTTTTATTACTGGTTTTTTCAATGTAGGTCTGTTGCCTTCGTTAATTTTACAAGAATTAACTGCTCTTTATTACACAGGAATCATAGGTTAGTACATACAGGTCATGGTAGATTATGTTATGGTGTATGGCATTTATGTCTCTTTTCTTTTCAAAAATTTCAAATCATAATTTTTTCTCTTTAATTTTCCTATCCTTACTGAAAAGGAAAATTTTCCTTAAAAAATTGCTTATTTTTTAAATTGGATTCTTTGAAAAAATATCTTACCTAGAATTGCTCTACCTGAAGACTAAAATACTCGAGATCTACTCTTCATTAAAATTGTAAGTGTTGAATACAACTTTTTTCTTTACAACAAATACCATTTTTTAATGCTTTTATGTTGTCTGTGCTAAAGGAATCATCATTTTGTGAGATCTACTGACTTAGATGATGCACAATTTAATTCTTGGTTTTTTTCCATTGTGAGATTATTTATGTTACATTACTAGTAAGATTTATTTTGTTTGACTCTGTAATTGCACATGCTTCCCTTTTTTCCTTTTTTTGTTTAAATTAGTAGTAGAGTATTTGACAAGTAACATTTTCTTGCGGGCACTAACTCAAAGTACATGTTGAGCACTTTATTGCTATATTGTAGGAAAAGTAAGTACACTTTATAGTAGAAAAAGTAAGCACACTTCATAGTTCTGCATAGGGCAAAAATTTTACATACTCCATTTCCTTAAAAGACAAGCAAGATAACTAACTTGTTTTATCCCACAAACCATAGACTACTTTTAGGTAGTTTACAGTATTAGTTATTCTGAAATCATTAAATCACTAATAAAAAATTAGAACATTCAGCCGGTTCCTGAAGTAGTGCAATATGATATAAAAAAATGTCACTTTCTAATTTTGTATATATGACACTTGATATTTAAAGAAAGAATTCAAACATTTGTTGTTGCATGACATATTTCTTTTCTTCCTTAGATACCTGGATTGCTACATGTCATTTATTTTTCATCACTCCAGTACCTTCAAAGTTTTGACATTAGATGGTTTTCTTCAATCTAGAATTAGACTGCTAGATTACACGCATTTCTTCATTCCAAGGCTTTATAGATTTTGACATTAGTCTTTTTGCCTTCATTATAGACTTGGATTACTTCATGACATATTGATTGCTTTCATTATAATTTAAATAGGGCTTCATGGGTTTCAACATCGAAATTACCACATCAAGAAATCAATGAAATTTCTAGGAAACTGCATTATCCCTTTATGTAATGTCCCCTGTTCCGGTTCAATAATATATATATCTTCATTCTAGCTCAGCATTTGTATTATAACTAAGAGATGACATTTTTCCTCATTGAGCAGTTGGAGATCTCACATGTGAGCACTTATGTATACAGTTACTATTTTAAATTATTGTTGTTGGTGTATAAGATATAGTGTTCCACAGAATTTTTGATTGTCATTGATTTATTTACTAGTAGGATTACCAATAGTAATCAAACATTTCATGAGTATGTGGTGAATGTTGTAATAACACTTCTATGGATGTCATATTGCTTATACTTGTGTCCTAACAGATTTTCTTAACATTTGTCTAGGACTACCACAATCTCAATGCTTCTTCCACATTGATAAATATGTTAGATGGAAAATTTCATCATCATTAAGCATACGAGATTGTCTCATTCATATACATGTTTCCTCTGAGTTATATTATTCTTTGAGCCATTGTGTAATGCCGCCTCCCAGACTACAACCTTACAATCTCTAATACTAGAGAGCTAGACTGATATGGGAGATAGAATATATAACGGAATAAAGTATAATAGGAAGATCTGACAACCTTCAGATTAGGGCAGTACTCATGTGATAGGAATATTACTATCCCCAGGTTCTTCAGTAACACCATGTCAGATGATCATAATAAGGTGCTTGCAGATTACGATTCATAAACATGGAAGATGATGCCATCCAACACATGTTGGGTTTGACCCATATTTAACAAGGGTACTGTGCTACTAGTAACAGAATATGATGTTTTGGAATTACGAACTATTATATGTAGAATGTGCAAATCGATAGGCTTTTACTATATGAAATAACTGTTCGATACTCTTTGCTTTGTGTCAAACATTTCACATGTTGGATATCCCTATGAGTGTCGCCGATTCTATACTCTTCTTTGGAAAAATTATTTGAGTTTATAAAATATAAAATCTATATTCTAATATACCCGTATGTAGTAAACCATAGATTAAACCTTGTACTAAATAATATCTAGATACAACATCGATAATACACTGATTATCCACTCTTTCATCTTATATCCTCCTCACTCCTGTGTCTTGTTTGATGATTTGATGCCCTTATTTCCTTTCCTATTTCTCATTCATTTGAGTGTCACCCAATAGTCCTTTATAGATATTTGATGGCAGTTCATATCATTTCATTCAAGATGTCCTAAGTGCCACGGTATAGGCCATTTACATGAAAATAGGGGATGTTTATCTTATGAAGAAGGAATTCTCATGTTTGCTATAGGAGCATAGCTTTTGGATCATAGATAATCTAAATATCAACTAATGGATTTGTATTTACATGTTGGAATATTGTATGAGCACCTATATAGATTACAATCATTTAATATATGTTTTCCAATGTTTGATTAAATTTCATTTTCGTACATCGTCATCAAACTTAATAGAAATTATACAATCTATGCCAATCATGAGTGGATACAAAGGCTGCTGAAAATGGATTCTAATTTTGTAAGACTTTTCAAAGTCCTTGTAGTATCTTGTGCAGCCTTAATATTTTTTTGAGGTTATGAATTTTCTTTGTTTGAAGTAGTCTTCTATAAAATAATGGTATGAGATTTTCCCGGTGCTAAACATCTTTAAGAAGATGAAATGCAAGATGGGAATTCGTAGTCTAGAATTTGTAACAATTGTAAGACATACTTCCAAATAAATTTCTGATCATTTTTTATGATAGAAAATATTTAAAAAAGGACAATGTATAATAGTTGACTCATTTATTGTAAAGTATATTAATGTTTCATGTTGATATAACAAAATATCTTTTAAAAATTTGAAGGATTTTTAGAATCAAGCTTAAGACAATTTTTTCTTATGTGCAGGTCATGTAAATAGCAACTAGGTTGATAGAAAGAGAAAAGGAGCTCCTCTATTATGATATTGCTACATCTGCTGAAAGTGGATGAGACTTTAGTTCACTATGAATGTGGTAATGTATATTAATATTGAAAACTTTGATTCCTAATTTTTTTGCTAATAGAGCTTTCCCAATGCATCTTATTCTTGTTTAAATATACTTATGCTTTAGTGGGTGCTAAAATGTTGGTGAAAAGGTTATTTTTTATTTCTTTTGACAAAAAAACTCTTAATTATTCAAGGTAACTAGATAAGTGCTAAAGAATGAGGAAATGCTTAACGTCAACATTGTTTTGTCAATTTGGGGGTTCTTCAAACAAAACTCATAAGTTTTAAACATGATTTTCTTGTATATATATCTACTATGCACCAAATTTTACATTAAGTCTTTAGATTTTCTCTATATAGAAAATTATAACACTTTTGAATATTATACATCAAGAGATATAGAAGCTAATATTATACATCTAGAGATATAGAAGCTACTGGGGATCTATAAGTTTTTAATATGGTTATTTACTACAAGATTTTCATGAAACTTTCTTCCAAAATATGGCCTACTTGACTTGGCATTGAATTCTTCACATGAATGTGCATGAAGAAGGGGTTATTACAATTTCTGGCAAGTAGTCACTGCATGATGCCTCTCTCTAGAAAAACACTTGGTAGACTTGGAACCATTCATCTAATCAACATGTGATTGGCATTTTTCTTCCATAGCACTTGGAAAATGATTAAATTGGAAGAAACCTTTTGATGGTAACTATTATAGATGATATTGAAGCCCAATGCATAGAAAAATGGCTAGACTACGAAACCAAAGCCTTGTTTGAGAATTTATCTAGGTTAAATTGTTAAATCTACAAAAAGATTGTAGGAGCCACATTTCTCATTGCCATAGTTGGTTGTTACTCTCGTGAGCTTATAACTAAGAAAGACAGAGATCACATTATTCACTAGAGTCAGTTTAATTCTTAAAGCCACTTGCATGAAATGGAGATAACAATATGTGATTAGAAAGAATGTTAGCGAGCGAAAATAAATCTCCAAGGAAAAGAATGAAGAGGTTGTTGTAGATAACAAAATTAGAAATTAAAGCCACTGATTCTCAAGAAGAGACCCAACTAATAAAAGAGATCTATTATAGTCCAAATTTGAAGAGGTGATTTTTGGAAATCTGTATAGAAGTCAAAGGAAATTGTAGCTAGTGGAATCACCACTCACAAAGAAGGATTTCTACCCAAAGTTGTTGGATTGATGTATTCTGTTGAAACATCCTAGGAAAATTTCATAGGCTTGGTAAAGGAAAAAAGAGTGAATAAGATCACAATAGTGTATCTATCATAGAAAATCCCCTTTTTATGCTAAATTTGTTAATAAAAATAGTATTTTCTGCAATAAAATAGGGGATTCAAAACAAAACATTTCTTGTAATTTCATTTTTTATGATTGATAAGTTAATTGAATTGTGTTATTTTATTGTGGTTATCTATGTTTTTATATGCTGTTGAATTTTTACAATCAAATGGTTTGGAGGAGAGCTAATTTTCAGAATCTACAAGTGTTATAGATGACGAAGCCTAATGCATAAAATAATGGCATGACCATGAAACCAAAGTAAAAATAATGGTCATTGCAAAAAACATGTTAAACAACAATATTCCTGATATTCTAAAAGATATGTTTATTTTTTAAAGGGTTCTAGCTCAATGGAAGAGCACCTGCTCATGCAAGAGGTTGGTGGTTCGATTCCATCGTGTCCTAACATAAATTAGTCAATTATATTGTAATTTATATTTAAGAAAATTGATTTTTTTGAATAGTGGGTTTTTTGAAAATCCATTATTTTATATCACATCTATAAAGACACAAAAGTGATATTGTCTCTAATGAGAATATTATCTTTAGAGAGACAAATGAAATCAAAGACATATCACCTCTATAGAGACAATTGAAATTGTCTCTCAAGAGACAACAAGACTATTGTTTTTTATTGTCTTATAAAGACAAATTTTAAGACAATAATTTAAGACACTCACTTAAAGACAATATTTAAGATAATATACAACTTTTGTTTTGTCTCGAGTTTAGACAATTTACTTAAAAATTGTCTTAAAATGACCCCTTATGTAGTAGTGTATAAAAAAAGAAGAAAAGATAACTGATTTTTTCTGGCAATATGCCCAACTGCATATAGGTACAATCAGAAAACACAATTCTGAATCACTTCAAAATAATATCTCCACCATTTATTGATTGAATTGCATTGATAGATAAGTTACAATCCACATCAATGACTTACACAAAGAGTAACATCACATACCCAATCCTAATTTGAGAGCAATTGCAGACAAGCTTCTTCTTTCTTTCTAATAATGTTGTAAGGATTCTTTTTTATTTTACAAAAGCGCCTGAAGGTGAAGGCAGGTTCTATGCGAAGACCCTACAGGGATTTGACTCTGGAGATTGTTGTAAAGGTGAGGCCTTGTCTTTCAGATTTACCTATATCAATTGTGGCCCTATCTAGGGTAAGGCCTTCAGATTTGTGTATAGTGATAGCACATGTAGTGACTAGTGGTATTTGTGTACGACAGCCTCGGGTTATTGGTTGTATGGGGATATTTGTTGGGTTTTAAAGATCCCAAGGTGGACCATTGTAGCAATCAAATTTGACTGAAACATATGTGGGCAGCTCTAGGGGCTTAGAGCCACAAGGATGTACAATATTGTTCATCGTTCTAAGATATCCATTGACAAGACCAGGTTCTATCTATAGGTTTGTTGTAAGCATGACACGTTGAAATTTACACAAAAGGACTTCTTGGGGAAGTTGGTCATCGTTATCACATTCACCATTTTTATGTTGTGTATTGAGTGCAACACAAAGTGCAGTAGGAACATTTAGATGTTTTAGCATTTTTTTAATTGTGTCTTGCTACAAATTCATTTGTAGCAAATAAAGGTATTGCTTGGTCGAACTCTGCTTGCTCAGCTAGTGTTAGGTGTTTGTTTGTGAGAGTCATTAACAACTTTCAATCATGCTCTATTGGGTCTGCATTACACATGTTTTGTAATGCCTAGCGGAATTATACCTGAACTAGGTCATCACCATCCTGTCTAAAAATTGTCTGCAATGTTACAACTGTATTAAATTTGTGCCATAGATTTCTTGCAACTATGTGTGATGCATAGATAGGTGTGTCCATTACTGGTCGAAGTTGGGCGATGTCTCCAATTAGAATTAAAGAGACACCACCAAAGCAAAAGTGTTGCCTTTGGGGTATTCCTTCATGTAATCTGCTATCAATTTTTAAGAGTAGTTTTGGGCCTATGAAACTCATCTCATCAATGAGTATGTATTGTATATTTTTCATGTCTTCTTGGAAAGTTGTCAATGTTTGGGCCTGTAGTGGTTTCATTTCTCTAATTGAGATTTTTAGTGTTGCATGTATTGTTGATGCGTGAATATTAAATATTGCAATTCCTGTTGGTGCGAGAACAAGGAGTGGATTTATTCCTTGTGGTCTACAGTTTTGTAGTGCATTTCTTATGCAACTAATTAGATATGATTTTCCAGTTCCTGTTGTTCCTTGTATGACCATGTACAAAGGTTCAGTTGAGCAATTAGTTATGGAGTGGGTTGTAATGAGAGAAAGTGTGATGTTTTGGTGAGGCGATAACCTATAGTTTTGGTTGTATAGATTTGTGAGGTGGTGAATATCTTGTTAAGACATCTTGTTTTTCTGAACAAATTAAATGCAGTATGATGCAGTTGCAGAGTAACATTGTGGTCATCCCAGATATGATTGTTGTCAAAATCATATTTTCCCAACATGTCAAGCTCATTCAAGTTGATACTATTAGAAAGACCCATTTGAGAGAGTAGCTCCCACTCATTCAACTGTGCAGGATCTTGTGTACCTATTCCGCTATCACTGTCACTTTCCTCTTTAAAGACATCTTCATTCGGATCTGTACGATTAACATGCCACACAGTATATTTTTTTTGTAGTCATGTGCTTCCAATTATTAATGATCTCTTGTTTGGTTAGGCCTATATCTCTATCTATTGTGTGAAAATGCTTGTATAGAAGTAGCTCACTCTAACAGAATGCCTCAAAATTGTCAGTCTTCTTTTGGAATGGTATAAAACCTTGGAAAGACTTGGACTATAGTGTTTTCCTTTCGACTATGCCATTTGCATCCTTTGTGATTGGCAACATACGTGAAATATATTGTTGATTCTATGAGTGTAACTAGTTTTAAGTGATCTCGACGCTGTAAGTAGGATTGTATGTATGTAGATTGTATCTCACTTCTATCGATTGTTTGTTTGAGGTGGTGGAGCACTTTTTTACCTACATTTAGTGATACGAATTGGTGATTGCAAATCATAAGAGGTAGTTTTTGTAGCATGTGGCATGTTTCTTGTGCACTTATATCTCTCTCTACAATGACCTCAACCATGAAATTTAGGTATGCTTTGATGGCATGATCTTGTTGGTGCATAGAAGAGCATATTCTTGAGAGTGCATATTAATGCAACTCTCTGATTCTTTTCTACTCTTGATGCATATTTGGCAATATATCTAAGAACAAGAAGTTGTGAGGTGACACATTGGCAATCTATATTAGCCTTCCAAATGGAGAGCATTTTTGGGTTATGGATGTTTATGTTGTCATCATTTCTTGATGGTTCACATGATTAATGTCTTGCTTCATCGCATAGTAGTTTTGAGTCTTCACATTCTATCCAAGGAGCTTTATATCTACATTCTACTTGATTTCTTTTCTTATGTAGGCAAGTTCTCTCATTACATCTGGTGTGCCTTTCCACATGATTTACCAACTCTTCATAATCAACATAAGTATTTATAGAAAATATTTTATTTGTGTTGAGCACGCATGGATTATCAATTGGATTTATATGTATCATGTTTCTAATTTCAGATTTAGAGTGAGGGTTCTAAGCAGTGACATATAATTTGTCAAAGAATGCTTTTACAACATTATGTACTTTAGACAGTTTTCCCCAGTCTAGTGTATCCATGTTTGGTGCATTTTTAATGCAAATGAAACCATGGATATGTGTGGATCCTTGACTTTGTCATTCATAGTGGTACCAGTAGTTAATTGCCCCCATGAGTTTCTTAATGACCTCTTCCCAAAAGATTGTGAAATGCTGATGTAGGTACAATGTTGTTGTGTGGGGATTAGATATGTGTGTTGTTTATTGGTTATTGAAGAAAATGTATCATTTGGTGAAAGGATACCATGGAGATTAGGCCACTTTGTGTCAGTTGCACTTAATGTGAAGAACAATGTTGGTGAACCTATCTGGGTTATCATATTTGTTAGATTAGTGCGACACTTGTTCCAATATGCACGTGTCCCTCGTAAGGTAGAGAAAAAATACATTAGTTCTTCTGCCAATTGATTGTCTGGGAGGTTAGTTAAGTGGGAGCGAAGGTCCGCAATAGTGGTAGATATATTGTTTTTGACTTTTCATTTAATGAAGACTGCTGCAAGAGATTGGCTACAGTGATGCATCATAAGGTTTAGAAGGAAGTATCTAAAGCATGGGTGTTGGCTAAATCTATTATCATGAAATCACATACGGTGCAAGGCATATTCATGAAGTTTCACTTTCCTTACTTGAGGTTGCATGGGTTGTGCATTTCCATTTGAGAAAAGAGTGGGAAACTCCATGTCAAATAAGTCCCCAGTAGTGTACTCATTAATGGGGGTTGAATCTATATGTGGCCAATCAAGAATGGTGTGACTTCCCTTTTCTAGGTGCAAATATTCCTTAATGATTTGTAATTCATGATGTTTATTTGGTAGTTATACCATAAATGACATAGAATATTTTGTGTCACTTCCAATTCACTTTGTATGCTTTCAGACTCAATATTTGTTGATGTTGGGTTGTCAGTGTCATCGTGAAGTATTTGAATCATTCCTGAGATGTCAGTAGTACAATCGGGCAGGAGTGACAATGTAGAATCATTGATTTCAACATCCATGTAGTAAGGGTCATGTTTGGTTTTGCATACTAGTGCGTTTAGAACATGAATTCTACTAACATAGAAATCATATGCCTTCCCATGTGTATTAAGTCTGTGAATTATTAATAAATCCAATTCTTGAATCGTACGGGGCAAAGAAATTGCAATTATTTTAATATCTTGGGGGAAATTGATTGTGTGACCACTATATTTGTATTGCCCACCATGTGAATGATTGACTTGTAAAATTGGATTGAAACGTGCAATGAGCATCTCTTCGACTTGTGTGAGGACCATCAAAATAGTTGGTTGTTCTAGTGGGTCCATATTTTTTCCTACAGAGAAGTGATGTATTCCTTTCTCATCAATGCATCTCCTACAAGCGAAACCAGTGGGGGTGCAATGAACATGCATACCAAGGTAGCTCACTCCTTACATATACTACGTGTGTGAAACTTTGAAAGAGCATCTAGTCTAGTTCTAAATGCCTTAGTTGTCACCAAAAAGTTAGAGGACAAATTCTTATCCATGCCAAGAAGTGAAAGTGGATGTTGAGGCTACTTCTGACCAGAAAATGGTTGATCTTCCTTTGTTTAATCTTATTAATTCTTGCAATAATTGTCCCTCTTGTTTGATGATATTCTTTGTACACAATTTATACATTTGAAGGTCTTTCCTCATTCTGGATCTGTCCTAACCCCCTCCTTCTTTATTACAGTCCTCCCTTTATTCATTTTTGCAATACTTTCTTCCTCTTGTTTGGATGATAATGGTTCCTAGAAAGCACCTCTTAAACACACAACATAGTTTTTAAAAACTTCCTTACTACATAAATGTTGGGAACATCTCATAGAAAACAATGAAGGTGCATTGTCCATATTTCCACAATTAACAATTGTTCTATATGTCATCTCAACATGGTTTATGCATTAAATCAAGGATCTATTGCAAGGACCTTTGAGTAATCTAGTTGGGCACATAATTAAGGACATATTAGATGGATGGTATGTGGACATAAAATTCCACATCATAATTACAAAAGATTTCCCTTGAGCTCTAACTAAAAATAAATAAATAGAAAATATATTTTTGTTGACGCCAATTACATTTGGCCCAAGATGCTCTTGCATCAAACTCCTCAGGTAGGAAAGATTTGTGAGAATGTATCACAAATGGAGTTAGGTAGTAGAAATACCCTTTCAAGTTGCAACAATGTGCAATGAACTGCATCACTAATGCAAACAGAGATAATTGCTTCTTTTTGCTCTTCCAACACTTAGTAGGGATTATTGTTGCCCTCCTCCACCAAGTATTTTTATCTTCTCCTCTTCCTTCTTGTGGACTCATGCCTACCACAATTTGAACACCTCAAAGACAATTCTCTTCTTGTCTACCACATATTCTCTACTCTCCTCCCATTCTTTGTTCAATCTTGTCCACTACAATATGTCCACCAACACCAATATATTGTAACATTCTTCATATAATCTATATGAAACCAACTCTCAAAGACAAATCTACAACTATATCTTCCCCTACCTTAAATAAATGTATTCTAAACTCAATATCATAAAAAATGTCAAAAATTACCCATGCTCTTTTGATGACCTAACATCCTCTTCATTCTCATCTTTATCATCAACAACTTTCATCTTTGCCTCCTTCACTATCTCATCTATCTTCATACCTTCAAGCTTTTCCATCTATTCCTCTTATAACTATTGCTGAAAACTATACCCAAAAATATTCCTCTTCCCCTACCTCTACCTATGAGGTATCTTCTCCTTCTTTGCATTCTTTGTCTTTATCCACTAACCACTAGTCCACTAAACCAAATTCTTTACTCTTCTTCCTTCATTAATTTCCTTAGTTACCGCTATTACAAATTCCTCCATTTTTACACTATTCAAGTGTTTAATCCTCTTTTACTCCACATGTTCCTCATTGAATACTATTTTTTCATCTATTTCTTCTAAAAGACATCCCTTCACTACTACAAATCTTCTTTCTTAATCTCTTCCATGAGCTCTTGTGCCTCTTGTCTCGATTTTTATCTTCCATCTCTATCACATTCATGTCTCTTCTTTCTCCTTTTCTCCAAAGAAAGAATCATCAAAATCCATCCAATAAAAAATCCTTTCTCCTTTTTCCTTTTTTATCCATCAATCACTTTGAGTCTTTCCAACTCTCACCGTTTCACCTTCTTTCTCACAACTCTCACTACTATCCTCTACCCAATATGACTCTAGAATACATGTATCTCTCCCAGACCTCTTCAACCCACTTCCTTGTAGTGGAAGAAATCTGCACACCTTCTAGCCAACTTTATCTCTACTAGAGGATACCTAACACAATCAATGTATTCTCACAACTTCTTCACATTTAGGCATTCTCCACCCATAGGTCTTGGTGAAAATTACCCCCCTTTGAAAAATATTCTTGTACACTCAGTGACATAGGCTTTGATACCAATAGATTACAATAAAACTCCACATTACAAGAAAATACAACACTACTTTTCCTTTAGGGTGACATGAACTAGAAAAATTGTATTCACTTCAATAACCATGCTTCCAAATGATAGTATACGTAACTTCCAGAATGCATAAATAGAGTGTAACAACATAAAGATCTTGACATAAATAATTCTATTCTAATATGTATTTCAATCTTGCAAATCATAACATGAATACATAGACTTTCTTTGCTACAGATTGATACTTGTAGTTAAGTAAGAGAATTAAAAACTACATATGCTTGAATTCAAAAAACATAACATAACTACTTCTGACCAGAAAATGGTCGTTCTTCCTCTGTTTAAAATTCTTCCTTCTCAACACACTTTTCCTTCTTATCTATTGATGTTCTTTGTATCCAGTCTATGCATTCAAATCCCTTTCCTCATTTGGGCTTTGTGCCAATCCCCTCCCTCTTCTTTACGCTTATCCCTTTATTCATTTCTATATGATCCTTTCTTCCTTTAATTTTACTGATAATAGTTCCCAGAAAGAATCATTTCAACACATTTCAATTTTTTGTTTAACAACTTCCTTGCTATGTAGATGTTGGGAACATCTCATGGAAAACATTAAAGATGCATTGTCCAAATTTCCATAGTTAACAACCTTTCCATATGCCAGCTCAACATAGTTTATGCATTTAATCAAGGATTTTTTGTAAGGAACTTCAAGTAGTCTCATTGGGTACACAATTGGGGGTCCATATTAGATGGATAGTATGTGGAAATTAAAGTCCATGTCATCATTCCAAAAGATTTCCATCAAGTTCTTACATAGAACAAATAAACATAAAAATATATTTTTGTTGATGTCGATTATGTTTGGCTCGGGATGATATGAACTCATCATCGAAATGAAATAAATTGTACCCTTTTTATGTTGTTAAATTGACGTATGTTGATAAAATTATTAGACTGCATTAGGGATCAAAGGACATTTATTTTCTATTACTTTCAAACATGCACTTTTTGGCTATTTATTTTTAGTGTTTTATATCATCTTGACATAAAAATTATGTAATTTCATGACATCATCTCCTTCAATTATTGCAAATTTTCATTACAATGGAGGATTGTGTAATATTTTTTTTCACATTATTATTGTACTTATAAATTGTCATTATTCATATTTGATTGTGTTATTGTAATTGGATTCTTGGCTCCATAAGTATTATTGTTTTGGCATTTGTCTCTTTGATATATATCTTTTAGTGTTCTCTATGTCGATTGAGAATTTTTTAGAATTTTATTTCTTTCAAATGACTTATATTTTTCATAAAGGGTGAAACTATTTTTTCCTATAAGCTCATCAAACCAGTGGAGAGAGAACATAAAAAAATTGAAATTACAAGATTTAGAATGGATGCAAATTATTCAATTCCTAGAGATCAAGCTCTTTGCCTATGGTTTGTTACCATCCAATTCAAATTTGGAGCATTATTTCATTGCTAATACTAGGGTTAGATGAGTGATATTTTGAACATATCAAACCTGATAAAATACATAACTAAACACTTATCATAAATCATACACATGAACAAGTTCTACCTCTATATCATTTCCTCTCTCTACCCCTATATCTCTTTTTATCAAATGACCTCGTGTACAAAATAAATTTTCCCTAATTGACTTTCCACTCTTTGATGTACCATATTTCACACCAAGATGTGATTCTAAATTACATATTATATAACTTAAAATAGAAAAATTAATATAAAAAGATATAAATAAATATTAAAATATTAAATATATTTAATTACATCATAGGCATTTCCTATTTGAAATACAAAACCTACATTATTGAGTCAATGGTTGAAACAACTTAAAAAAATGACTACCATCAAAATGATCCTCGTTGTTCGTTGTTTTCAGACTAACTAGCTTATCTTTTCACAATTGTTGTACCTTTTAGTTTTCTATCTTGTCACTTATCTCGTCATGTTTCTCTCCCTTCTCTAGTTAGCTGTTCAGATTCTCCTACACAACAGTATTCATTTTGCACTACCGCCCCACCACTAAGTCTAGTTCGTGCTTGCATTTCTCCATTATGTTAGGGTGTCCGATCAGCTCTAATATGGCCCATTCTACAGTCGAGGAGGACGTGTCCATTCCTGCAATGAAAAGATCCTACATTGATTTATATACTTTTAAAATATTTTTCTCAATCATTATTTAGTGATTACAGGTTGAGCTTGTCCTTTGTATTTGTTTGGATGCATTGCAAAGATTACTATTGCCTTTGCGGGTAGAGGATAGAAAGGATTGCTTTGTTCTTTATGATTGGCAGAATGCCTCTATTGAGAATTGTATATGATTTTTATTTGTAATTTCAAAACTTATCCATCCTATTCTTGCTTCTTTCCACATTCACAGTAAGCATTGCAGAGTTAAATTATGCTTTTTAACTATTGAAAACAATCAATTTCTTGTACTTCATGGAAGCAACACAAACTTAGTTGGATATGCCATCAAAAAAATATTTCAAAATAGTAATAAACATTTGTTATATTTTGACGGTTCATTCTTTTTAACCCTGGACGTTTGCTTGAACATGTAAAATTTTAAATGTTTGCGAGTTAAGCCAAGGATTCAAGCACATTTTTTTAGGTTTGAGAGAATCGATGAACATGGAGTCAAAGTAGCGTCATCACAGTTGTTGATATTTTTACATACTGTATTATAGATGATGAAATAGGTTTTAGACATTATGATTTGACTATGACAAAGATAACACTAGCGCACCAAAATTACTTGTGGGTTAGCCTAGATTCATCTATATGCGAGAATCTCAAAAGATCCCTCTACAACCTGACAACTAAAACAACACACACTTATAGTAAGTAATAGGATCTAGGGCATGTGCAAATTCATTTTTCGTAGTGGCATTCTCAATGGTTTAGTGCAATTGTGATTTACAATGGAAACATAAATGAGATATCAACATACCCATGAGAAATCAATCGAAGAGTATTATTACAAATGAATGGACAACCTAACATAACATATGTACTGTCATAAGGTTAATAACTCAAAAGTTATCCAACCCATCAATCAAAAATCCCTTCAATGTAATTAACCTCGAATTTGATTATGAATTAATGAATGGAGATGAAAGCAAGGCAACCCAACACAAAATATGCACTCTCATAAGATTAATAACTCAAAAGTTATTCAACCCATCAATCAAAAACCCCTACCATGTGATTAACCTCAATTTGATATATAATTAATGAATGAAGATGAAGGAGATAATTAATGAATAATTTAAAATAATTAACATTTTAATAAAATTACGTAAATAAGATATTTGATTAAAGAAAAAATAATTGTACATTCAAAAAATAACTTAATCTATACCTACAAAGACTATTAAATTAAATTTTAGAAATAAGTATTCCAATTATTTATATTAAAAAATAAAATAAATATAAAAATATAAAGTCTATTTTGAAATATTTTTAATTTAATAGTTAAAAAAGTCATTTATTAATTAACCTTAAAAACATTTTAAGAGACTTATATTCATATCATTCAATTCTACCACAATACTTTTCATTATTTCAATATATTGATAGTTACAATTTAACGTATTATACACGGGTACACGGGCCCTTATTTGACTTTCAACCCGTGTAAACTTCACTATGGTTCTTTCTTTTTGCTTTACTACTGTATACCGTGCTGTTCATATTCGGATAACCGGAGAGCTTTCGGGATTCGAATTACCAGACAGCCTTTTTGTATTATGCTACAGGCGTGAGAAGGGAGAACACGAAAAAGAAATGGAAATTGTGCAATACACAGAAAGGTAAATCTTGATCATTTTGTAAGCTGGATTTAGTCTTTGCTTCCCTCATTCAGTACAGGTGTATTTCTATTTCAAGTCTGGCTTCTATGGAAATAATTATCTAAACCTGTTGGCCATCTGTCTAACGTTTGTTTTGTCGAACAGGACATCGAAGTCGAGCTTAAGCTCGAAATTAGAAGGCGTGAGCGTGGTTCTTGTGTTTTTCCTCCTACCCACTTCGCCTATTGTACAAGCCCACACAAATTTTACCTTCAACCAATTCAATTCATCGAGCCTCGAATTCTTTGGTAATGCTACAGTGGAGTCCAAGGCCATCTCCCTTAATCAACGACTTCAATCTACAATTGGCCGTGCTTTCTGGCCACATCCTGTGCGTATGAAAGATCCTGCCTCTCTCAATTCGACTTTCTCTTTCAGCACAAGTTTTGTGTTTAGCATTATTCCCTCCCCTGCTCCACAATCTGGGTTTGGACTGGCGTTTATTATGACGCCCTACAAATCTCCAGAGGGGTTTTTACCAGGTCCCTACCTTGGCTTGATTAGCAATTTATCAGTTATGGGAGATGCCTCTAACCATCTATTTGCAGTCGAGCTCGACACATCAAAGAACTTCGAACTTGCGGATATCGACGACAATCACGTCGGTGTGGATCTCAACGACCTCGTCTCTGTAAACTCTACGCCTGCAGGCTACTGGATTAACAGCAGCCGATTCCAGGAATTGGATCTCAATAGCGGACAGAACATTCAAGCTTGGATTGATTACGACAATCTTCAAAAAGAGCTCAAAGTAACCATCGCGGAGGCTGGCCTTGATCGCCCACAGAAACCACTGTTATATTTGAAAAATATATCTCTGTCCGACATTCTACAAGAAGAAATCTACGTTGGCTTCTCAGCAGGTACGGGAGCCATTTATGAAGAGAACTACATCCTGGCCTGGAGCTTTGCTACAAACGGAATCGCCCCGTCCCTGAATACATCTAATCTTCCATCCTTTGTACAGACAAAATCCAAGAGCTCAAATTTCAGACTGATAGTTGGCATCAGCACAGCTTGCGTTGTCCTTGTATTGGTGATTGTGGCAGCATCACTTGTGCGGTTGAAGAGAAAGCAGTACAGAGATCATATCGAAGAATGGGAGATGGAGTATTGGCCTCACAGGTTTAAGTACAACGACCTACATATTGCAACCAAAGGATTCCGAGAGGAAGAACTTTTGGGATCCGGGGGCTTCGGTCAGGTATACAAAGGAGTCCTTCCCACAAACGGCCTCCAAGTAGCGGTGAAATGTATCCTTCGAGAAACCGATGATGGGTTGAAGGAATTCATAGCAGAAATCTCCAGTCTTGGTCGCCTTCAACACCGAAACCTTGTTCAGATCAGAGGCTTCAGCAGGCGGGGCAAGCAGCTATTCATAGTTTATGACTACATGCCAAATGGTAGCCTGGACAAGATGATATTCGGAAAACCAGAGAAGATTCTCGACTGGGATCACAGGTACAGAGTGATCAGAGATGTGTCTGCGGGTTTGCTTTATCTTCACGAAGAGTGGGAGAAATGCGTAGTGCACAGAGACATTAAGTCCAGCAATGTTTTGCTGGACTCAGAGCTGAATGGAAAGCTGGGGGATTTCGGGCTTGCCCGTCTGTACGAGCATAACGAAAGGTCACACACTACTCGTGTGGTTGGAACGCTGGGGTACATCGCACCGGAGTTCGTAGAGACAGGAAAGGCCAGTCCAGCCACAGATGTGTTCAGTTTTGGTATTTTTATGTTGGAAGTTGCATGCGGAAGGAGACCAGTCGATCTCTCCCTCCAATCTGATAACATAGTTCTGGTGGACTGGGTGAGAGAATTGCATGGCACAGGCAGTCTGATGGATGCGGCCGACTCAAATCTTTGTGGGCAATATGTTGAAGGTGAGATGGAGAGAGTGCTGAAACTGGGATTGATCTGTTCGAATCCTCAGCCAGAAGGCAGGCTTGGCATGAGACAAGTTTTCCAGATACTCGAAGAAGAAGCTCCAATACCAGGTTTTGACTCTCCGTTTTATTTGGATGCGAGTGCACACAGCAGTAGTTTAAAAACTTTAGACTTTAAAAGCAGTAGTTGGAACTCGCTTCCAACTCCATATTCCAGTCGCGGAACAGACACTTCCATTTCCAAGTCAAACTCTCTTTCTGGCGGTGTCATTGTTGGATAATGTAAGCCTGCAATTAGAAATGAAATTAGTTGGATTAGAGATATTTTAAATTAGTTTTAGTGATTTTAATAAATTTCCGTAGATGACAATTTAGATGTTGTAGAAATTTCTTTATTAGAAATGTAATAAACTATTGTGTTTTTTTAGGCTATAATCTTTATAAAGACTATTTTCTTGTAGATAAAAAATGTAATTTCTATACTGAAGTGTGATGTACTAGATATTGAATAAATAAACTAGCAATCATATGTTTTTGTGCATGTAATGATGAGCCGATAGGTTGGTTTTCTTTTTTTAATTAAAATAGGAAATTTTAAAATGAATATGTTTTTACATTAATTTTTAATATGGTTTCTATATAGAAAGTAAATTTGTTGTAGGTGAATGTTAGGAAATTGCATGTGTTTATATACGTACAATTTGACTATATAATTGTTGATTATTGAAAAATACATACAAAACAACTTAATAAATACATACATAAAAAAATTAAAAGTACAGTTAATTCTGTAACAAATCATGAAATAAAATAAAAGCAAAAAATTCACACAGTACTTGTGGATCTACTCCCATATCATTGCCCACCCAAATTAAAGATCAATTACGTTGTGAAGTTCAGAACAATCTTAAGCTTAAATCTCAGGTATTAGCAAGGACAATGGCGGTTGCTTCCTTCTTAGCACCTCTTCAATTTACTTCACATTAAAAATATAATTTGAAACTGACTATCCACTACACAAAAGGAAGTGAAAATGGTAAATGTGAATTTGGATGATTGGAGTTAATCCTTAAAAATGAAATCTTCCAACGACATGAGGAAAATTTCCAACTAATTTAAAAAAGGCTAGAGAATTTTAAGCAAAAAATAAGGTAAGTTGCTATAAAAATCTAAAGTTCTTTCGAATGCCAGAAAAACAAAATCTTCGGGATGAGAGCTGACAACTTTTCGGGAGAAAAAAAGTTATTTTTGTGAGCAAACCTCCCACATAAAGCCTATCGGCTTAAATATTTTAGTGTATTAAGTTCATTTTGTATTTTTATTAGATTTTACATCTATAGTCACTAGATAAGGTTCGATCTTTGTTTGATTTCATAGTGCTTTTTTGTAACCATCTCGTCATTTTGGAATACTCATGGATGCAAGTATTAGTATAGAGTTTAACTTGGCATTTATTTAACTAGAAATTGTTTATAGTATAGCATGAATGATATAAATCTAAAATTTTTAAAAAGATTGATTAGACATTTGGTGTATTCAATAACAAGAAGGCCTGACATATTGTATGTTGTGAATTTGATCTTGAAATTCAAGGAAATTCATGATAAAAAAGATCAATTTTTTACATTTTGAATTTAAATTATTTTAAAATATTGTAAAAGAATCTATTATAATATTATCAACAAAAGATCAAATATATTATTACAACTTCAATAACATAACAACCAATCTAAGTAACAAATATTATCAAACATAAATAAATAAATAAATGTATTTTATAACTAATAAAAATGTAAAAAACTATTTTCTAACCTTATATATTTATTTCATTTAATAATTTTTATAATAATTTCTATTATATATTAAAGTAGAACAAGATGTATAAAAAGAACATTTGAAAACCAAAACACACGAATTCTAGAAGTATTTAGTTATCCTAGATTCTTTTCTCTTTTCAAACATTTCATTTTCAATTGAACTAAACGATAAACATTAATTTCCTTGACTTTTGATGCAACTATAAAAATCTCCTCTACCCCCACACGTCAAGATCATCTCTCTATCGAATTTGACATAATTCCATTAACAACAATAAATCTTTGACTTACATCTTTAACTTCATGTGAGGGAAGAAACGCATTACCAATGTATCTAAAGACAATTTTGATTGAAAATAAACTACATCTTGATTTGGTTAATATAATAATCAAGTTGGTTATGAAAATTGAGGGCTGAGAGATGAAATGGGTCATGTGTCATCATCTCATTTAATTTTTTAGATTTTGTTGAATTTGCTGAAAATAAAAATGAAATATTTTATTAAGATTTGAAGAATTTCTGCTTTTGAATTGTTAATATATCTAAGAGATGAAAGAACAAGAGTTCTTTGAACCACTAAAAAATTCAAATTTTTCATTATTTGTCAATTCAATCCATTAAGAAATCTTTTCTTGGAAAGGTAGCCTTGGTACAGGGGCCCAGCTTGACGTTTGAACGCGTGAACGACTTTCACAATACATGAATCTTTTGTTTTTTCCTTATTTTCGTTACCCTTTCTGCACTGTGTTCATATTTGAAAAACCGGAGAGCTTTCTTATATTGTGGTGGAGGCGTCAGAAGGGACAACACGCAGAAGCAATGGAAACTTTGCTATACAATAAAAGGTAAATCTGCACCGTTTTATACGCTTGCTTTACTCAAATTTTATTTTTCCAATCTGAGGAGTATTTCAATTTCAATCCAACCAGTTGGCCATCTGCTTTGAATTTTGATGTATTGTTGGTCATTATGTTCTAACAGGATGTCGAAGTCCAGGTGGAGCTCGACAGTAGAAGTCTTGAGCGCAGTCCTTGTACTTTTCCTCCTCCCCACCTCTCTTATTGCACAAGCCCATACAAATTTTATCTTCAACCAATTCAATGCCTCCGCCCTCGAATTGTATGGGAATGCTTCAGTGCAGTCCACTGCCATCTCCCTTAATGGTCGACTCCAATTCGGTATGGGCCGAGCTTTCTATCCTCATCCTGTGCGTATGAAAGATCCTGCCTCTCTCAATTCTACTTTCTCTTTCAGCACAACTTTTGTGTTTAGCATTGTTCCTTCTTCGCCTTCACAACCTGCGTTTGGACTAGCGTTTATGATGACGCCCCACAGATCTCTAGAGGGATTTTTCCCAAGTCCTTATCTTGGCTTGATTAGCAATTTATCAGTTATGGGAAAGCCGTCTAATCATCTGTTTGCAGTCGAGTTCGACCCATTAAAGAACATGGAATTTCACGACATCAACAACAATCACGTTGGTGTGGATCTCAATGATCTCTGGTCTGTTAACTCTACGCCTGCAGGGTACTGGGTTAACAGAAGCCACTTCCAGGAATTGGAACTCAAAAGCGGAAAGAATATTCAAGCTTGGATTGATTATGACAATCTTCACAAGGAGCTCAAAGTCACCATTGCGGAGGCTGGTCTAGAACGCCCACAAAAACCACTGTTATATATAAAGAATATGTCCCTCTCCAACATTCTAGAAGAAGAGATGTACATTGGCTTCGCAGCAGCTACGGCAATCATTTATGAAGAGAATTACATCCTGTCCTGGAGTTTCGCTACAAACGGAAGCGCTCTGCCCCTGAATACATCTAATCTTCCATCCTTCGCACACAGAAAGTCTAAGAGCTCAAACTCCAAATTGATAGCTGGTGTTATCACAGCTTGCGTCGTCCTGGTGGTGGTAGTGGCAGCATCCCTTGTGCAGTTGAAGAGAAACCAGTACAGAGAAGTTATCGAAGAATGGGAAATGGAGTATTGGCCTCACAGATTTAAGTACAAAGACCTACACACTGCAACCAAAGGCTTCCGAGAGGAAGAACTTTTGGGATCGGGAGGGTTCGGTCGGGTATACAGAGGAGTCCTTCCCACAAATGACCTCCAAGTAGCGGTGAAATGTATTCTTAGAGAAACCGATGATGGGGTGAAGGAATTCATAGCAGAAATCTCCAGTCTTGGTCGCCTTCAGCACCGAAACCTTGTACAGATCAGAGGCTTCAGCAGGCGGGGCAAGCAGCTATTCATAGTTTATGACTACATGCCAAATGGAAGCCTGGACAAGATGATATTCGGAAAACCAGAGAAGATTCTCGACTGGGATCACAGGTACAGAGTGATCAGAGATGTGGCTGCGGGTTTGCTGTATCTTCACGAAGAGTGGGAGCAATGCGTAGTGCACAGAGACATCAAGTCCAGCAATGTTTTGCTGGACTCAGAGCTGAATGGGAAGTTAGGGGATTTTGGGCTTGCCCGTCTGTACGAGCACAACAAAAATTTACACACTACTCGTGTGGTGGGAACTTTGGGGTACATCGCACCGGAGCTGATACACACAGGAAGGGCCAGCCCCGCCACAGATGTGTTCAGCTTTGGTATTTTTATGTTGGAGGTTGCTTGCGGAAGGAGACCGTTCGATCACTCTCTGCAACCTGCTCAGACAGTCATGGCGAAGTGGGTGAGAGAGCTGCATGCCACAGGCAGTCTGATGGATGCAGCAGACCCGAATCTTGGTGGACAATATGTTGAAGGTGAGATGGAGAGAGTGCTGAAACTGGGGCTGATCTGTTCTAATCGTCAGCAAGAAGGTAGGCTTGGAATGAGACAAGTTGTGCAAATACTTGAAGAGGAAGCTCCAATTCCAGGTTTTGAAGCCCTTTTTATTTGGAGTTAAGCTCACCAAGCAGTGCTTCGAAGTCTGTTCCAGATTACAGTACTCACAGCAGTGATGCTTCCATTTCCAAGTCTTTGGACGCACGATAGGCTGAATGTAATCTTTCTTTGGTTTGAAATACTTATAGGTGAATGTATTTGTACAAAATACGTAATTATTGTTCAGTATAGCTTTTAATGTAAACATTCCCTTTAAAGTTGAAAATTCCTTTGTTGTATATCTAGCGGAAAGGTATTAATTGTGGCTCGTGGTCAAATAATCATTCATTTATTGTCATAGTGACTCCCCAATAACTGTTTAATTAAATAATTTCACATATACCAATAGTTGATCATTTCTTTTTATTTTATTTTTAACTTTTTTGATTCATGATTGGTCTATTTGTGCATCACTAGTGGAGATTTGTGAACCACTAATAGGACATTTGTGCACCACTACTGGGACATTTGTCTACATGAATGGTTATTGGTGCAATGGGGGTCATGTATCGGTCGATGCTTTGAAATGACCATTTTTAGACGCTTTTGCACATAACGACTTCTATAACATGCATCACTAATACCGAGAATTCGATACCTTAGCTTTAAGCAGCTAAGTCTATACATAAACAACAATTTTTTTTTTGTTGTCAAAATCCAAATACCATTTAAGAGATATAAGCACACAAAGTTAGCTATAGCCACTACTGTGTGTTTCCCCTAATATCATTATTAATTTATTTATAATTTTAATATAACATGACACTAATTTCAGTAAAATTATGTCTAGGCCTAAAAAATCAACAAATCAACAATAAATGCATTTATTATGTAGGTCTTCTCTTTCAAATAATAAATGCCTTCAATGTTATAAATAAATAAGTAAAATAGAGCTAGATTTTGACAATTATTCATATGGAGTTATCACCCGCTTCATTAAATATATTAATATTGAGAGAAAAAAAATGGTCTATTTTTTCATATATTTGTGTAGTCCATTAGATCTATTGTACGAAATTTAGAAAATAATATTTATGAAAAAGAAAAGATCACTGAATTTTTCGCGCAATATGCCCAATTGCATATAGGTACCATCAGAAAACACAATTCTGAATCACTTCAAAATAATATCTCCACCATTTATTGATTCAGTTACAATCCACATCAATGACTTACACAAAGAAATAACAGCGAACAAAAATGGCCATCACTAGTTTAAAATACAGATTAAAAAAATAGCACAAAGTCACCTACACGCGGACATACTAATAAAGTCAATTTTGAGAAAGTATGCCCCACACACCGTAACTGCCACCAATACAAGTCAAATTTATACTTGCGAGGCCTATGAACAAAACAATCTTAAAATAATATCCTGTTGTCTAAATTAAGATGGAAAATTATTCTTTGTGATTTTTTCATCTTCAATTAAGTGGAAAGACGAGCAGCGTTCCAAGAGTGACAATAATGCTTAACTAATGGTATATATAACCATGGTTAGCCTCAGTGGTAATAAGACAAAAAAACATGGAATATGTAGGAAGTCAAGACCGAATTATTGCATTCTAGAAATCAAGATTAAAAAAATGTCCTTAATTACATGGGAAACGCTTTCAGCACCCACGTGAAGTTGAAGAAATAAGTGAAGAAGATATTTGTTGTACGCTGAAGTAAATTATATTGGGTAGAATCCGAGAAGGAGATGAAATAAACGTGGCCATGGAATACCTATGCCCGATTCCACCAACACCAAGACATGAATGTCATCTACCAGGAAGTCTATCTTGAAAACTTCTTAGAGAACGAGCAACATGTCCACTTTGGTCCCATCCAGATCCAATAATGAGGCTAGAAAATGTGAGGTGATATTTAAATTAAACCTATATCCATTGGTGGAAGTCATGAATTCCCTTCCAAGCTCCATATGAATGGCTTCGTTGATAATTAGACTAAGGATTTTGCTGACAAAGTGGATCTGAAGGTTCAAGATAAAACCCAGAAAGGCCATAATTTGCCTTTTCTCACTATGGAGACAAATATGGGTTTTCATCCTACAAAACAGAAAGGAACAAAGAGACAAAGAACCAATAGGACGATGCTACTCAACACATTGCTTTCAATTCCAAAATTAATAATGCAGATGATAGTTGAGAGATTAAATTTATAGAAGAAAGCGGCCATCCCACCAAAGTCCACTATCTGGTGGCTTGACAGAGTAATTAATATGCACATTTGGGAAGCCAAACCCCAATTGTAGAGAGCTTGGTGTTGAGATATAGGCGATCTTTGATATCTTTCCAACTTACATCACCCGCCACTTGTTTAAGGATTAGAAATTCTCACTACTCTAACATCATGCATAGATGCCACCTAGTGTACTTTCCTGGTGAAGATGAAACCAAACCAGCTACCAGGCAAAACAATATTAACATTCCATAATTAGCATGGCAATTTCTAAATGGTCGCTTATCTCATCCAATCTTTCCTATGGGAGTTTTATACAATTGTGATATTCCCAAGTGGGGATGTCAAATATAAAGGCCATCGATATATATTGCATAACCTTTCAATAAATGATTCGTCCTTCTGCTCACTCATTACGCTGGACGGACCAAGTGTTTGAAATGCTTCCCATCTATTACATAATTAACCATTTCATTGGCATCTTTCTTTGTATTCCTATACACATGGTTGAGAGTGAATTTATAAAAAATTTTGACAGTGAATTTATAAAAAATTCTGAGGTTTTTTATCCAACATGACCTTGAGCTTCTAGTTAGCCATTGAGCTTGAACATACCAAATTAATCACTAAGGTAGATTCTTCTTCAATCTCTACTTTATCTCGCTCAAGGTCTTTGCAACTGAGTAGCCCTTGAGTGGGCACACTAAGCTCTATCGTGACATTTTTTGTATTCATTTCTAAAGGAATAAACAATCGACCTATGATCTCTCCATTAAACTATTGTTCTGATGATTCATCCTATTCCTGAAGGACCTAGATCACCCCTAGATGTGCCATAAAAATTCAATTTCTAACTATAGTTAGGTGTCTTCTATTTTTTCTATTTTCTTTCCATATTTGAGTCTTTTTCCCCAACCCCATTGTATGGAGGAGTACAAAGTCTATGCCACTAGAACCTCATATGACCATCCCACTCAGTGAGTTTACACATTAGGCTTGTGCTAGTGCTAATTCTATTGTTGACCACTTCCATTACCAAAACCTCTTGCTTTTTTTTGAAAGATATTAATGGCATCTCCTTGTAATCAAAGATTTTCCAATCTCTTTCATTCTAGATTTTCCAGACTAAGAGGGAAGGGCATGTGATCCATACTACCAAAGAGTCCAAACTTTGTTTTACTTGGACACCCTTTTAAAAAGGCTCAGAATACCATTTGGAGAAACAATGACTCCATCCATTTTGGCTCACAACCAAAACCAATAGTATTGAGAGAAATGGAAACCAAGTAGAAGGTGATCTACTTTTTCCTCCTCCACCTTGCATAAAAAATATCTAGAGAGCCCTTTGAATCCCATCCATTTGAATTTTTTTGTAATCAAGATTCTTTTTTCGTATGGAAGCCCATACAAACACCCCTGGACATGACACATAATGATTAATCCAACATAAATGAGTAAGGATGTCTAATTCTGATTGGGTTTCAAATTTAGCAATAACTCTATATCCATATTTTGCATTATATAGACTATTGTTAGAGCCCACCCAAATCAATATATATCCGAACCATAACTTTGAATGGGAAGGGAAATGAGGGCATCCTAGAAAGTCATCTAAGATTAGTATGCGCATATAGTATCTAATAATTTATTCAATACTATCCAATAAACTAATAAAAGCACATACTACTATGTCATAAAAGCATAAAGATGTACATAGTTAATTTCCCACAATTGAAACATTAAAGGAAGGTGATTGCAATTTGCAGATCTAAGAAATTTTAGTAGCATTACAACATATAGATTTAATATTTTACAATCATAAAACTATAAGAATGAGACAAAAGATAAAAACACAAATATACATGGGGAATACCCTTTTAGGTAAAAAAACCCACATTCTAAACCATCAATCCAATGTATTATTTAGCTCAACAAGTTACAATATGTTTTCATGTTCTAAGCCTTAACATGGAGATTTACATTTTATTTCATCCTGGAGAATATCTAACAACGTAACCATGTGAAATGAACTCTCCTCTTCTCTTCAGTAAATCAACTAAGGCATCAACATATATAGAGCTCAACACAAAGAGGTAAGTTTCCATGGTTTCCAAAACCATCTTCAACACCTAATAGGTAGTTTGTGTCATAATGTCAACAATTTTCTAATTCTATGACATGTTTCTCATAGAAACTTCCAAGGAAACAACACCTATCTCATCCATTGTGTTTATCTTTCCAAATACAATGCAAGTACTACATATAAATTACCATGATGAGGAATAGGCTCCTTCCTTACCTTAAACAAATTGTCAAAAGTGAACTCCACCATAAATGCCAAAAGCTTTAAAATACAACTCCAATGCATAATAGAAATTGTTAACCAAGACTCTTTAGTCAACATAGGAAGTTTTCAAATCAATTTCCACTTCAAGATTGGAAATATATGACAATATATTCCCAAAACTTAGCATCTTCCAAGTGGGTGCCAACTTCCTTCTAGAAAATAAGAAATGTGTCATATCATCACTAACTGTGTAGGATGCCACCTCACTAAGAGGTCCGACAATGTGAATGACTAGTTAGAAAGTTAATAAATTAAGATAAACTAATTAATTAAATGATTCACCTTAATCCCAATAGAACACCAACCTTCTTTCTTAAATGACCTTCAAATGCTAAGAAATTTCCTCTTAAGGGAGGGGTAGAGTGGAAAATATTTCCAATTCCATCCTAAAAAAAGGTCATTGAGATGGAATCTCACACAATCTCTTACTTTTCCACCATAACATTCTTTAAGATATGCTTTTTTTGGTAAAAGGTGAGAAGACTGAATATAGTATTGATAAGATAAAATATTATAGTTTGAGAAAATCTACCATATCATAAAATCAACTACCATGAAGCACATAGGCTATTAAAATAAACTATCATAATATATGTAGTTGGTGACATTAAGCATATCAAAAAATACCTAATGAAAATTGGTCTTTTGTTTGTCCTTTGGGTTTCAGCAAGTTTTCCATTTCTTGAACCACCCAATCACCTAACCCTTCCTTAGTTGGTCTTTTTTTGTCTTCTAAATCCCATCAATAAGTTTTCCAATTCTTCAACCATCTAATCACTCAACCCTTCCTTAGTCTATTATTTTTTTGTCTTCTAAATTTAGTCAACACATTTTGTAGTTTGCAAACCACATGAACACTTGACCCTTATCTGTCATGTCTAAGTTAGTAGTCATATAGAAGTGACACCCCTCTAGTAAGAAAGTTATATGTTCTTTGAGCCTCTATGCTCCCTTGTTCAAAACTTTGATAATGTATTGAATCCACGACTTAGTGCAAATCTTACTTCTCAAAGTGTGGCCATTTTGAAATTGGATCAAGATTGATAAAAATCTTAGGCCTAGAACGCTAGCACCTATCCTTTGAGGCCTATTACTTTACATCAACCATGTCTTTAAACCAGTAACCCATATACTAGCCTAAATGCTCTTTGCACACACTCTCTCCTCTGATCCAAAAAATGAAATGGTGATTCACTGGGCCAACAAATAGTCTCATTTGAAGATGTATTTGAGATGTTTTATTATCAAGCATAAATATTTCCTTTGAGATTCCAACTCAATCTCAACCTCTTCCTTCAGCTATTGACTACCTAACCTCTACATGTATGCTTGGTGGAAAACCAATAGAAACATTAAGTAATGACACCACTTTCCACACAATCTACAAGAAACATGAACTTGTTATAATTTATTTTTTAAGTTAGGGGGGCATCATGTACTATGATTGTTGCTAACTCTTCTTCTAGAAACAACTTGTGTATGGAGCTAAAATAATTTCCACTTTAATAGAGGCTATCTTAATCCACATTCCCAGCCATGTTATTGGGGCCTTGAAAACAACACTTGGCAAACAAAAAAGAAAAGAAAGATGCATTAGAGTATAGGTAGGAAAAGTAAACTTTTGAATAAGGTTATCATTTTTAAATAATAATTTTTATTAGGCTCGTAGTCTTAGAAATCTATTAGAATAAGAATGAATATGGATGCCAAAGCTCTAGTATTTATTTTATTACAAATAATTAATTATGGTATGCATAATATGACATGACATCATACAAAGTAGTTAGGTTGCCTAACTAATAATCCAAACTTGCTCTAAAAATAATGCAAATACAAGCATGTAAGGAAGAAAAGGTGTGCAGAAACACTTCCTACGCTAATCTTGAGATGACGATTATGCAAATTTCAACATAAGCATTGTAGGGATTTCAAGAAACATGTAAGAGCATAAAGAAAATAATAGTAAACACATAACATAATGATTTCTGTGGGGAAACTCCTTACAAGAGAAAAACTCCACACTCTAAAACCTACATATTGTACTATCAAATCAACAAAATATTACAACACACTTGCAATGCAATTTCTTACAAGAGTATCACCTCAACACAAGCTTGGAGGACCTTCACTAGCACCCTTCTAGCACCCAATCTTGCAAAGAAAACTCAATGCACAAACTCCTCCTCAAGCCCTCATTTTATAGGCTTCTTACAACCTCGAAACCACTTATGGTTTAAAAAACATTGTGCAAAACCTCCTTGACAAGTGTTTCTCATCCTTGACATGTATTTGACAAGATAGGCATGAACTAGGTTAAAAATAGTCTCTTGCATCCAAAGTCTTGTCCCCTATTTTTGACTGTTAGAATTGTCACGAATTGTGTCATATAATCTCCAAAAATGGCCCTCCTATATTATACTATGGACAAGGAATCTTTTGAAAACTAATATACCTTTTTCCAAGGCACCAACATGTAGAAAAATCCCAACTATATTTTTGGAACTATCTAGAAAAATTACAAGGTTGAGACATACGTTTTCTCAACATTCTCCCACTTGTCAAATACCTTGCAAGAGTCAGGGGATCCATACTATCATAGAATTAATAGCTAGGGGACAAGAGGCCTATAGACTTTGAATGCCATCTAAAATTCTCTATGCTCATAGACTTAATCAATAAATTAGCAACATTCACCAAAGTTTATGCCTTTTCCATCTTTACCTTGCCATCCTTAACAATATATATGACAAAATGATGCTATACATTAATGTGCTTGGTCCTAGCATGAAATATTAGGTTCTTCACTAGGTAGATTGCACTCTGGATGTCACTATAAATTATCATTTCACCTTGTTTAAAATCTATATTTGAGCACCATCTCTTGATAAGTAGGAGATATTTCCCACAACAAGTCAAATTGTGATATTGCTATCTGGATTCAACTGTGTAGTTTTTTTAGTCAATTCATTGACCCATATTTCATGAGTAGTGGTTCACATGAACCCATCTCTCATGATAATGAATGGAACACTTTACACTCATTGGATCTAGGTGATGCTCACAGAGGTGAAGCACTAGGACTTCTCGGGAGGTCACCCATCCCAGTACTAATTAGAATTCCTGGTGCTTCACGTCTGTGAGCATCACCTAAATCCAATGAGTTCTAAGTGTTCCATTTATTCTAATGAGAGATGGGTTCTTGTGAACCACTACTCATGAAACATTGGTCAATGAATTTGAATCAAAATATACACAAAAGCTACACAATTGACTCTAATTCACTACTTGCCATTACCAAATACCCTTGAGGACTCAACCTCTTCTACAACTAAAATACCTTTTCCCTTATCATCCCTTGCTAACTTTCATGTCATATTCATGAGAATAATTATGTATATGAGTGCCTAGAACACATACATGCCAATACCAACCATCTGATCTATAACCTTGTACCTATTGTTTCTCAAATTCCACTTGTACCTTAGAAACATATGCAATTGATGTTGGAGTAATACTGTTTAACTACTTTACTCCTTATCTAAGTTTACTTAAGTCAACTCATAAATGAGTTAGATAGATATCTTTGAGTCCAATTTAGACTCTATCATATCCTAGAGGATATTGTAGAGTTCTATCAAAACTCGACTTCCTCCTAGTTGAGTCATTTGTCTCAACCCTATCCTTTCTTTCTACCAGCTCTTGCCTATTTAAGCAGATCCTTTGTATGTTTATTCTCACCTCATTTTAAATAAAATACAGTGTTGAATACTTCTCTCTTCTGGTGGATGTCTGAGGACTGGGTTCTGGGTATAGGATAGTTTATCCCAACATGGTATCAAAGTAGTCAGTCTCTCAGCTCCTTCCAATTCTTTTTTGAGTGTGTTTATTATTCTTGAGGTCCTTGGTTTCTCTTGTTTGAGTTATCAGTGTTAATAAGCTATAGTCAGGTATTTGAAGATCTATTTTTTAGTCTTCATTTTTTTCTAATTAATGCTTAGTGGTTTTTTAAATTTCGCCTGCCACATCCTACAATGTTTTGTGTACCTTGCATGATTGTCAGTGTTTTTTTGGGTTAGATCTGTATTTTCTATTGGCAGATCAATTCCTTCACTAGAGGAAGTTTATTGTAGTTGATGTGATCGAGATGAGTCTAAACCTAGAACTATCAAGTTTTTGCACTAAGATAGTATGTTATGTCCTACATAGTTAATTTATTTTTATAGTCCTTTCATAATGGCTTGACCATTTCATCTCTGCATTGGATGGGCATCATTTTTTAGTGTTGAATCCTTATCCTTTTGTGACATTATATTATGGTCAGTGTCGACCAGTATGCCGAAGTAACTATGCAGACAGTATGCCAAAGGTGACAGAATCCTGTAGGTGACTCTCCTCAGAAGTTGGTGAAGGTCTTAGCATTTATAGATGATTCGGTCTTGCCAAAAGCATAGGCATCAACGAGCTTACTCCATGACTGATGTAGTGTGTGCACAGACCATCTGAAGGTGACTAATAGAGGTCATTGTGTAGTGATGAATGCTCATGCTTGGGCTCACTGTTTAGTACCATGGTGACTTTATTGGCGTAAGAAGAAAAGGATGTGAACAAACTTTCCTTTGTCTTCAATTTTTTTTGAGATCTATGTCCCTTCCCATGAATGTGACTTATTTTCCCACATGATGCTCATGATCTCCTATGGCCAGCATATATATGCATCTTCTTATTGCTAGGAGCCATGTTTTATAGAATATAGAGGTGTGTCGGGCCCTAGGCCCATGTGCATTTTTCATGGTTCTATGTTTTACTACCTATTCTTGACCAAAGATTCAACATACAAGTGGCTCAATTTATTGGAGTGGTATGATGCCAAATATGGTCGACATCTTCTTTAAGGAAATGTTGTGCTAGTACCAAGCTTGCTGCGGTAGGCTCGTTTGTTGTCTTTGGGTTCATCAATCCTCAAAAATTGATGGGCCATCATCAGCTTGCATAGTCCTCCTCTAGTTTTTGGTGATTGGTTGTTGCAGCCATTGGCAACTTTCTCTCTGAGCCACAAATTATTGGTTCCTCGACTAGTCTGATTAGAAGGTGGCTTGCACATTTTTTTATACCGCTTTGCAGATTTGGTCATCATTCAATTTCTAGCATTCAGCTCTATCTAGTGGCTAACATATTTAATGGAAAGGCATTCCAAAGTTTAGATAGGACATTGGGGCCAGTAGTCAATGTTTCCTTGATTAGTAATAGCCATCATTTTCTCTTTGGCTATTGACTTCCACCTTTTGTGAGGGTCAACATTTAATTTTACTAATGAGTTCATCCATTATGGAGGTCAGTGGTTGCTATTTGATAAATTTTATTCATTGCTAAAGCCACATTTATTTTTTGCTTGGCATATTGGGCCCGCATGGTGGTTGCATTTAGATCAGTGAAGATCTCGTTTGTTGTGATTTCCATTATTTTCTCACTACGACATTGATGCATTTTTTTTACTTGGGTGGATAATTTTGCTGTGAGTCCACAGGCTAGATTTTCTTGGAGATTTTCAAAGGTCATCATAGATCGGAAGTTGGTCGACAGAGTTATTATGAGAGTTATTTTTTAAAAGTAGCTATTCCTCACTTTCAGTGTTACTGGTGCTATGCTTCAACTAGTTTGCACTTGATGCAACTTTATTAGTGCTAGTATATTGAGCTCTTATATAATTTTTGCAAATGCAATCATTTTTTAGCAACCAAGACATCGCCGACAAGCTGCTTCGACAGACTATGCTACTTTGACAAAGGTATTTTCTAAAAATTTTGCAATTTCATGCCACTTTGACTATCTTGAAGTTAGAAGTTCTTTCATTTTTCTCTTGGAAAAATTATTATTCGGGAATTGTACAATCAATTTGTATCTATTCTGGGGGGGTTTATCTTGCATATTTATCCTTTGTGTACCCTTGTACAACATGTCAAACCCTAGGATTGAGTTGCTCACCCCACATAACTATCACACATGGAAGCCCATTTAATGATGCAATTGTTGCAGTATCAAGGCCTTTATAGCTATTGGAAGCTAACCAACCCAAGTTCACAAAGGCATTTGAGCAGTTTGTTCATAGAAACAAAATGGATGAGGCAAAAGGACTCATTGGTCTTCATGTGTCACATAACTTGTTGTTTCATATTTCTGAGTGTACAACACCAAAAGAAATATGGGATAAGCTTGCAGGGTTGTATGCTAAGGTCAACCAATTCAAAATCTTGCAGCTTGAAGCTGATCTCACTTCTCTTTCCGTAGATGCATTTCCCTCTATTCAGGATTTCCTTGCACAGTTAAAGTCAATTTTGTCTCAGTTGAAAGGTTGTGGTCATACCAAAGAAGATAAGGAGTTTATTTTCTTGATCTTGTCTAAGCTTAGAGGTCCTTTCCAAGTGTTCTCCTCTACCTTCTATTCTACTATGGATGCTATGGGAGACAATCATAAGATTCCCTCATTTGAGGAATTCTGTGAAAGATTAACTAGGGAGAAAGCCAAGTTAATTCAAATGGATGCTCTTTCGAAGAGTCATGAATTGATGGCTCAATCTCCTCAAGGAAAGGGTAAGTATAAGAAGAATCCACATACAAATTCATCTTCAGGAGGTAAGCCTCCTTATAGGCCTCCTTATAAGCCTAAGGTAAATAATGATCAGAAGTCTAAGCCTCCTCCTTATCCTCCTCCAAACTCAGGAGGGTCATCTTCTAAGTATAAGAAGAGACAAGAGAATACTTCTTTTCAGGGTAAACCTAGGAATAATGACACACCATACTCTCAGAGGCTAGAAACATTAGAAAAAGATATGAAGAGGCACAATATTAAAGTGCCTAATTCTTCTTCCTGGGGAAAAGGACAAGCCTTCATAGCTAAGGCTTCATCATCTACAAGTTCCAGTTGGATTCTTGATTCTGATGCTTCACATCACATGACTCATTCTGTTGATCTTCTTGATTCACTTTCTGGTAGTTCTACTTCACATATTACAATTGAAAATGTTGGAGATTTGCCAGCAAGCCGGTGCTGACTATATGTTTATCATTGATGACAACATATGGTAAGTAGCATGAGTTGAAGACTTATGTAGTAATATTTGAGTATATGTTGCATGGACATGTTATCAACATGATATCATGGACATAGAGGTTAACTATTAGTATAGACAGTTATATAGTAGCTCGTGTCAGCAATGTTCTTGACAGAGTTACAAGCATTGTTTGGTGAATGATTATCCATACAGTTATCATGGAGCCTTGCGCATTTGGATATATGATGGAGACATGTTAGTAATGTTACATTCATGGACATAGAGTCTGGTGATCAGTAGAAGTGAAGTTATGTAGTCGCTATTCAGCAGTAGCAGTTTCCTGTGTTTATTCAAAAGAGCTGAGAGAGATTTTATTGGTTTTGGAGTTGTGCCTATCATTTCAGTATGCACCCTTGGATTAGAGCTTGGAGAAGAGTTAGTAATGTTCGGTTAAGAGTACATTATGTAATTTAGCTTAAGGAGAAAGATCCAGTTAGTTTTGTAGAGTCGATAGTGTGTAGTGTGCATCTATAATTATCTTATTGGATAGGTCCCAAAATGTGTTGCGTGCATAGTAGAGCTGACTGAATTATTATTGGAGTTTTTTATGTCTTCCCTAATATGATTTCAAGGTGGTTCTAATAGGCCGACTTGATTATATCATTTAGATGAAAGATATTATAGGCAGTTATTTGTGATTGCTAGAGTGTGGTTCATAGTTGATTGTGAAGAGCAGAGTAGAGTGTGCAAAGTATTGAGCCATCAAGAGAAGGTCTACATGACCAAGTAAAGTATTTGTGCTATACATTGGAACTAATCCAGACAATAGGTCAAATCATAGTTCACCTAGATCCAGATATAGTGTGTATTTGTTATTCAGAAGGTTGCAGCCTTCACCCTTTGAGCAGTGTGCTCTCGGACAGTGCGTCCTCACCCCTAACAAGGTTAATTGTAAAAGACTCCTAACAGGGTCTGACCCTTGACCAGGTCTACTGTACTAAGCATATTGTAAAGAAACTCCTAACAGGGTTAAGGATCTTCTAACAAGGATCATAATACACTAGTACATAATATTAGTGGGTGTCAATTCCCACCGAGGTTTTACCTATTTGGGTTTCCTTGTAACCAAAATATTGTTGTTGTATTCAAGTGTTCTCTCATTGTGTTATGTTTAAGTATACTTAATTGGATAAAGAATTGAAAATTGTAGATAACTGATTCACCCCCTCTCTTAGTTATCTCTTGGGACTATTCTTAACAATTGGTATCAGAGCCAAGTGCCTCAGAGAGAAAGTCTAATAGCTTGAGGTTGATCAGATGGCATTCTTTAGAAAAGAAAGTCCTAAGTTTGATGGAGAGAATTATCTGACTAGAAGAACAAGATGGTGACACATTTGCAATGCATTGCTTTTGAATTTTTTGATGTAACTATCAAAGAATTCAAGATCCCTACTTTAGAAGACCTTGCAAAGGATGATGCTACTGAAAAGCAAAAGGAATTGTTTCATTAGAATGCAATAGCCAAAGAAGCCCTTATCATCGCCCTATCTGATAGTGAATTTTTAGAAATAAAGAAAGTAGATACAACCCATAAAATATGGAAGTACCTAGAAGACATATTTGAAGGAGACAAACAAGCAAAGGATGCATGCAGAAAAACTTGGAAGAAAAGATACAATGCATTAGAAATGCTACTTGAAGAGAACATTAGAGCTTACAACCAAAGGATTAATGAAGCAGTTGCAGGAATTAGGAACAATGGTGGAGAGATCTCAGAAGAAGACATTATGGATAAATTGATGACCACTCTCACAGTAGAGTATGAAAACAAAATCAACATACTTGATGAGACCATGTAGCTTACATCAAATTTCAAGAGAGAGACCTTGATCAACAAAATTTCAGCTTTTGAGATTTCAAGATTGAAGAAAGAACCTAAAAGTGAAACAACCTTCAAAGCATCAGTCCATGGTAAGAAATCTGCAAGCACTTCTGGTAATTTTGATGATGATTATGAAGAGAAAACACTAGATGATTTCATTGCTATGATTGCTAAAAGAGAAAAGAAAGGAAAAGGAAAATATGAAGGTCAATTACCATTCAAATGCTTTTCATGTAATAAGATTGATCACTTTGTGTCTAAGTGTCCTACAAGAGTTAAAAAGTTCAACAATAACTACAAGCCTAAGTATTCAAAGGAATGCTACTATGCTGGAGATGGAGTATCAGATGAAGAATCAAGAGAAGAGGAGACTGGATTCATTTCTCTTGAAGATAAAAATAATTCACAAGAGTTAGCACTAATTTCACAAGTAGACATTAGGATAGATTGGATCATTGACAGTGGTTGCTCACATCACATGATAGCTGAGAAAGACAGATTTGTTCATTCAGACAGATACAAAGGAGGCATGGGCATATTTGGAGATAACACTCCTAAACCTATCATTGGAAGAGGAGCCATCACCCTGGATGGAAAGAACAACACTAATGATGTTCTTTATGTTGATGGTTTGAAACATAACCTACTGAGTGTTGGGCAATTGCTTGACAAAGGCTATAGATTGGATTTCAATGGAAAAAAGTGTATCATTAACAACAAGAAAGGAGAAATAATTGCATCAGGATCAAAGACTAAAGGTAATGTTTTTCAGCTTAATCTAGAAGCAAGTTGTTTTATTGCTAAAGTAGATGATAGTTGGCTATGGCACAAAAGACTATGTCATATCAACTTTGATAATATAGTTAAGATCAGTAATGTTAAGGCAGTTAGAGACCTACCTTACATAGCAAAGCCAGTTGATACTATATGTAGGGAATGTGTAATGCGAAAGCATGTGAGGAATTCATTCAGGAGAAAGCATAATTTAGTAGAGAACAAGCTGGATCTAATTCATACAGACCTATGTGGGCCAACTCAAACAAGATCATACTATGGTGAAAGGTATTTCATTTTGTTTGTAGATGATTATTCTAGAATGATGTGGGTGCGTTCTTGAAAGATAAGTCAGAAGCATTTGAGAAGTTCAAAATATTCAAAGCTAAGGTTGAGAATGAATCTGGACTTAAGATAAAATGTCTAAGGACGGATAGAGGAGGAGAATTCACCTTTGACAGATTCTATGAGTATTGTGAAGAACATGGCATAAAGAGATAGTTAAGTGCATCTAGAACACCTCAACAGAATGGGATTGCAGAAAGAAGGAATAGGATCATCCTTGACATAACACACACCATCATGATTGAAGGAAAAGTTGCACACACCTATTGGAGAGATGTAGTCAATACAATAGTCTATATAATCAATAGAATACAATTAAGGCTTGGCACTAACAATAAACCTTATGAGTTATGGTTTGGTAATGTTCCCACAGTGAAATACTTAAAAATCTTTGGAAGCAAGCACTACATCAAGAGGGATGAAGCAGTAGGAAAGTTTGATGCAAGAAGTGATGAAGGTATTTTCCTTGGTTACTTTACTAAAAGTAAAGCTTATAGATGTTTCAACTTAAGATTAAAGAAGATCATTGAAAGTGCTCATGTTAAGATTGATGAGAAGGCTATGGTTCAAGAAAGATATCATGATTACTCATCTATGATTAAAGATGAACCTAGACCCTCAACTAGTGAGACAGTTGTTGAAGAGATGTTTGATAGTATCAATGTATTGTTCAATGACCCTAAAACAAGTGAAGAAGAAACTCAGAAGGAAGATGAGATAGTATCACCTAAAGTTCCAAACTTTACATCTAGAAACCATTCCAAGAAAGAAATCATTGGAGATCAGAGCGGCAAAGTCTTAACAAGATCACATGCAAAGAATCTAGCTAGCAATGAGGTGGTATGTTTACTATCTCAAATTGAACCTTTAAGTATTGAAGATGCATGTAATGATTTAGATTGGCTTGATGCTATGAAAGAATAACTAGATCAGATTATTAAGAATGACACTTGAGAACTGGTCCCAAGACCTAGTGATAAGAATGTGATTGGAACAAAGTGGATATTCATAAACAAGATGAATGAAGATGGTACAATAGTAAGAAGTAAAGAAAGGTTAGTATGTAAGGGATATGTGCAAAGAGAAGGGATTGATTATTTAGACACATTTGCACCTGTGAGCAGATTAGAAGCTATTAAGTTGTTTCTAGCTTATGCAACAGTAAAAAACTTCAAAGTTTATCATATGGATGTCAAGTTAGCATTCTTGAATGGAGATTTGAAAGAAGTATACATTGAGCAGCTAGAAGGATTCACCTTATCAGACATACCTGATATGGTATGTCGATTGAAGAAGGCCTTCTATGGACTTAAGCAAGCCCCTAAAGCATGGTATGAGAGACTAGATGGATATCTAACAAAGATTGGATTCAAGAAAGGAGTCACAGACTGTAATCTATTCATAAGAGACATTTGAAGGTTTACTACTTGTAGCTATATTTGTTGATGACATTATCTTTGGAGGTAATGACAAACTTAGTGCTGAATTTGCTAAGGAGATGCAAAGTGAATTTGAGATGAGTATGATTGGACCTATCAAATACTTTTTGGGATTGAATGTGCATTAGACAGAGAAAGGTATTTTCATTAATCGGTCCAAGTATGTGAAAGAGATATTAAAGAAATTCAAGATGGATGATTGCAAGCCAGTAGGGACACTTATGATAACTAGATGAAAGCTTACAAAATAAGATGAATCACCAACAACAGATATAACATTCTACAAGTCTATGATTGGCAAATTCATTTATCTTACTCAGACCAAACCTTATATTCCCAAAATAGTTGGCATAGTTGGAAGATTTGCAACAGAGCCTAAACAAAGTCACCTCATGGCAGTAAAAAAAATATTTAGATACTTGCAAGGCACTATAGCCTATGGTTTATAGTATCCTAATTAATAAAATGTTGAGCTTCATGTATATACTGATGCAGATTGGGTAGGATGTGTTGATGATAGAAAAAGTACATCAGAAGTAGTAGTGTTTCTTGGTGACAGACTTGTCACTTGGACAAGCAAGAAGAAAAATTGTATCTCTCAGTCAATAGTGGAAGTAGAGTATGTTGTAGCAGCCCTGAATTGTTCTAAAATTATTTGGATCAAGAAAATGATAAAGGATTTTGGAATTCAAATTGACTATCCTATTGTTATACATTGTGATAACACTAGCACTATCAATATGTCAAAGAACCTTGTGATGCATGCAAAGACAAAACATATTGAGATAAAGTATCACTTCCTAAAGAGAAAGTAGCAGAAAAAGAAGTTAAGTTGGATTATATGAGTACTAAAGATCAGCTAGCAGACATATTCACAAAGCCCTTGCCAAAGGATACTTTTGAGTATCTCAGGTAGAAGTTGGGAGTAATTCCCTTCCCTGATTCCACTTAGAAGAAAGAAGAAAGAGCATCAGTCCTCAGGGACTGATGGATGGTTGACTAATCTACCTCAGGGGTAGTATCGATGCTTAAATTATTTGGTGCCCTTTTCCATTGATGTCAAAGGGGGAGTAATATATAGTCATGAAAAATAGAAATAAAAGAAGGAATAATACACTAAGGGGGAGTTGTATTTAGTTATGGAAGTGGTTTAGTTGAGGAAATGGAGAATGTTGAAAAATATTGCAGCAGATGGAGGAATCACCCTTGGGGGAGTTTTGAAGAGAAAATGGAGAATGTTATAAAAGAAATTTTCATTTGGATTGATGGAGTTTTTCATTCCATATGTTGCCATCAATGCCAAAGGGGGAGATTGTTGGAGATTTGCCAGCAAGCCAGTGTTGACTGTATGTTTGTCATTGATGAAAACATATGGTAAGTAGCATGCGTTGAAGATTTATGCAGTAAGATTTGAGTATATGTTTCATGGACATTTTATTAGCATGATATCATGGGCGCAGAGGTTAATTGTTAGTACAGACAGTTATATAGTAGCTCATGTCAACAGTGTTCCTGACAGAGTTATAGGCAGTGTTTGGTGAATGATTGTCCATACAGTTATCATGGATCCCTGCGCATTTGGATATGTGATGGAGACATGTTAGTAATGTTACATTCATGGACGCAAAGTCTGGTGATTAGTAGAAGTGAAGTTATGCAATTGCTATTCAATAGTAGCAGTTTCCTATGTTTATTCAGAAGAGCTGAAAGAGATTTTATTGGTTCTGGAGTTGCGCTTATCATTTTGGTATGCACCCTTGGATTAGAGCTTAAAGAAGAGTTAGTAATGTTTGGTTAAGAGTGCATGATGAAATTCAGCTTGAGGAGAAAGATCCAGTTAGTTTTGTAGAGCCGACAATGTGTAGCGTGCATCTACAATTATCTTATTGGAAAGGTCCCAGAATGTGTTGCATGTATAGTAGAGCTGACTTAATTATTATTGGAGTTTTTTATGGCTTCTCTAATATGATTTCAAGGTGGTTCTAATAGGCTGACTTGATTATATCATTTAGAGGAAAGATATTTATAGGTAGTCATTTGTGATTGCTAGAGTGTGGTTCATAGTTGATTGTAAAGAGTAGAGAAGAGTGTGCGAAGTATTGAGCCATCAGAAGAAGGTCTATGTGACCAAGTAAAGCATTTGTGCTATATGTCATGCCCCACAAGGGAACCAGGGAGGAGAACAAAGATTCTCTTTGTAAAAGAAAACCTAAGTAATGATTTATGAAAATTTTTGAATTTTTAAAAGAATTATATAAACAACCATAGAATAACTTAGATTCCTCCAAGATTCTCTTCTTATTTAATGCATAATTCATTAAATTTCTATTTAGTGTACTAGCAACTTGATTTACTTTTTAAGAAAACTACATCACAACATTTTTAGATTCTTTATAAAGAAATACAAAGTGCTTTCATTTCAATTTGCCATTTAAATCCATCTATATTCCTAAGTATCCTTTATGAACAATATAACTTTTAAAGCATTAATAATAGAATCATCGAAACATTAGATACATTGAAAACATTACATTTATTTTACTAGCTTTTCCTTTATTCATCAATAATGAGAAACATACTACTTTACTTGAAATCTTACAAAATCCCTTTCTCTTCAACATACATCATATATATAAAGTTCATGCTTTCCCTTTTCCTTTTTCCTAAGACTACCCATACCAAATACATCATTTTGAAATAAATTAATGGTTACATTACATTCATCTCCTCTTGGGAGGTAACATTAATTTTACATCATGAAAGATAAATACAAGTCTTCATTCTTCAAAACTGGAACACTATGCAAGCATGAATCCTTAAGCACTGCATCCACAAAAGGTACCTCGATAAAAAGATTTACCACCCAACCATGTGGATAAAAAAAGGCCCACTCCCTTGTGCTAGGAGATAAACACCAAGGTCCAAAAAGAAGGGATAGCTAGGCCATACCTAGGGTTGGGTAACCTTTCCCAAATAGAAAATGAAAAGAAGATCAAAGTATAAGTCTTTTCGTAAAGGTTCTAAGGCTTGGTAGAAACTCTAAAAAAAAACCTAAGTGAGTGTCATCACATAGCCCTCACCCCTTGGGTTGTCCTTGTACTAGCCACTCTGGGCCATGGCCCCCAAGTAGGCACATGCAGAACTGAATGCCTTTCATACAGACAAGCACCATTCGATCATACCTACACATAGGCACCTTCTCCCACTCCCATCCATAGCCTTTACTAGAACTAATGGCATGGGTGAGGCATATATTAATATTTTTAGTGTTTGAACCCATTCCCATAAGTTTTAATTAAATTATCACTTGTTAAAATAACTCTTCATTCGGTTATCTTGGTACTAGCCACTTAGGGCCCCGACCCCACACTAAGAGCCACTCACTTATTATTCTTAGGTTTTCTACCCTTAACCCACCCATCACATACACATCATACATGAAATAAAACACATCGTAAACACTTTTGAGAACTTACATCAAATAAGAGAAAGGAATAGGAGAGTTTAGGGATGTTTAGGAAAATTAGGAGCGTTTAGGGAGGTGTAGAATGGCCCTGATCCTCCTAGACAATCCTAAACCCTAATACTAATTCCTACACACATCCTAACCCTATTAAAGCATCTAAATGCACCATATAAACTCCACCAAATAGGTAATGAACATATTTAAAGTTTATACTATAAAATTTCATATGCCAAAACCCAATGCTCCATAAAATCTCCCATGTTTGAAATTTTAACTAAGTTTGAATTAAATTGAAAACTCAAAATCTAGAAGTTGCATCTTAACTCCTATGAGGTTGAAACCTATCTCAAACATCCTGAAAGGTACCTAATTTCTTTATACAAGTATAACTTAAAGTATAAGAAATTACTTAAATGTTATACTTGTATAAACAAATCCTAATAATACTAATTCAGGATTAAATACAACTCGGGAATAATATTAACTCAGGATTAAATACAACTCGAGATTAAGGATTAAATACAACTCAGGAATAATACTAACTCAGGATTAAGGAATAAATACAACTTGGGATTGAATCAATAATGACAGATTACAAACCCTAATCCAAACACGGGAACAAAACAATCAGGATCAAATCAACTTGCGCATTTCGTTCTACTAATAAGGACTGGACATTTCATTCACAAATCCATGCAATTATTTACAGAATGACAAGAAACTACCAAATAACATAAAACTACAAAAAAAAAATGACGCCCTGCATCTCGACAAAGAAAGGTGGTGCTAAATTGATATGGATCAGTAAGGTTGATCACAAAAGTTCTAAAACCTTGAAGCACTATTTGGATTATAATAGTAGATGAAATGAAAATGCTATGGAATCTCCAGACTCTTACAGATGCAAGTAATATTCGTATTCATAATGCATAGGAAGTAATTCTTATTTGATATATGATCATATTCTTTTATCCAAAAATAAAGTCATAATGATATATAACATAAACATTCTGAAGCCTATATAAACAAGCATATAGAGAAACATTCAACCATACTTTCGTCATTTAATATTACAAAGGAGAGTTAAATCTCGAGATGAATTCCAACCTGGAGTCCTATGGGGATTCAGTTGAAGAAGAAGGATCTAATCCTCTCAAACTCTTCCAGCACTCCTTCAAATCCTTCTGGATGCAATCTTCAGCCTCTACCTGAAACAACCAAATGCCAATATCAAAGAATAATGAATTCTCTCCTCACAAATATAATTTCCTACAAATAAAAATGCTCAACCATACAATATCTCTTTTTTAATCCAAATTCATATCCAACCCCCTCTCACACAGGAGATCTCTCTGTAAATAGATTGGAGGGAGTAGTTGCACAAGTATTCCAACCAATGCAACTACCCTCTAGTTATTCATTAATAATATAGTTTGTAGAACCATTCCCACGAAGGGATAAACAAATTTTATTTAATAAGATTTTAATTTATGTCTCCTAAATTTGAGGATGACAAAATAGATAATAAATATTTTAGGAATAATTTTACTTATTTACTATGGTAATTTACCAAAAGCATTTCCCAAATATAAAAATAACATAGACTTACCATAGTTTCATAATAATTTCTTTCACATAATTAATTTATTATATAATAATAAAATATATTTATATATGTATTCATAGACATATGTGTTCACCCATATGCTTATGGTACATATACCATAAGTAAGACACATTATTATTAATATTACACATATTTAAATATTATGACTATCATTATTATAAAACATATTATTTATTCATACACTAATCCATATTCTTTACAAAATATAATAGTGATATATATATTAGGTAACTATTAACATAAGTTGGATTTTACCACTATTATTAAAAAAATTATTATTAATATTGCCATAGACATCTTATTATTATGAATATTATAAAACATTTTTAATACCATAAATTCTTTAATATTATTGATATTAAAATCACATGATTTGATCACATACTAACTCATTCCTAACAAGGTACACTAGTACATATAAGTAACTTCTAATAACGATAAATTACTAAATCATACCCTCAAATGAACAATAATTCACATCAATAATCTACAAACAAAAATTGAACATACTATGAAGACAATTAGAGCTACCATACTCAAAACCTCATTCTCAAAGAATGCAAAAGACAAGAAACCAGCTACAAGATCCACAAAACCAGCAAACTGAGGGGAAACAAAAATACGTCATCTACACAATGGACTGACTCAGGAACTCCCCACCTAAAGGTAAAAGGATCAGAGGCAAAGTTCCTTCTTATGGAACCTTGGTGATATCTCCGTAACAACAACAATGATCGAGGATTTTGAGGGATCACTCAGACCTGTGAAACCAGGTGGAGACGATACTTGGTACCTGCAATCCTGCATCACCAAGAAGAGATACATGTATACATATGGATATACATACAAATTAGATATATGCAAACAGATGACTAGGATCGATACATCATGTGGACCTCAACTAAGTGAGTAACTACGACTTCGTCCTGAGTCATGAAAACACATCAGACACATATCCATGAAACATAAAACATCATAAAAATGGTTATATTCAAATCCTTGGGTTAGCTCCATAAAACATATAAAGATAGATGGTTTTCTCATTTCATAAACATATAAATGATAACCATAAATGAGCATATAAATCATCTGATAAACATATTATCATCCACAAAGCATAAATGTAAATATATAGTTCTAACCAATAGAATATCCAAATCAAAAAGTCCAAGTACCACCATAAGAGAGGGTATTACATCCTCCCCCCTAGAGTTAGGCTTACTCCTGGAATCCTACAAATAGATATGGATAAGCATCTCTAAGTCTAGCAACATCCTCCCATGTAGTAGAGGAATCATCATTGGGGCCCATTGGACCCTTGCCTGATCTATGGTGTGACACCTGAGGGTTAGTGTCTGCTACCGCAAAATGTGTACCGGCTCTAAAGGCAGCTACCTGTCCATTACCTATAATGCATTCCAATCCAAAACATGAGTCACATAAGGAATATATTTTCTAAGAACTAAAACATGAAATACATTGTGAATACGAGCAAGGCTGGGTGGTAAGGCAAGCTGATAAGCTACTGGTCCTATCCTCTCTAGGACCTCAAAAGGGCCAACAAATCGGGGTGCCAACTTGGCGCCTTTTCCATAACAGATTGGACTCTTTTGTGGATGCACCCTCAAAAAGACTCTATCACCAAGAGTGAAGTGTACATCAGTCCTGTGAGCATCTGCATACTTCTTCTACCTATCCTGAGCTGTCAAAATATTCTCTCTGATACGCTTGACCTATTGCTTCATATCCTGTAACATCTCAGGGCCTAGAAGTACCTTGTCGTCCAATCGGTCCCAACTTAAGGGAGTGCGGCATGGACGGCCATAGAAAGCCTGAAAAGAGGACATACCTATGGAACTGTGATAACCATTATTATAAGAAAACTCCACCAAATATAGATACTCTTCCCAATGGGCCTGTCTGTCCATAACATACATTATGATCATGTCCTCAAGAACCTGATTGACTTGCTCTATCTTCCCATTTGTCTTGGGGTGATAGGCTGAACAAAAGTTGAGATGAGTCCCTAAAGTGTGCTGAAGTGAATTCCAAAGAGCTGATGTGAATGCTAGATCACGATTAGATATGATTTTCCTGGGAATACCATGGAGTCTCACAATGTCCATGAATACTCTGGCTATAGAAGCTGCTGAGTAGGAGGACTGCATGGGAGAAAAATGGGCTACCTTGGTGAGTCTATCAACTGTTACCATGATAGCGTCATGTCTCCTGGGAGTAACTAGAAGTCCCACAATAAAATCCATGGAAATAATGTCCCATTTCCATTCTGGCACTAGGTGAGGTTGCAATAGACCAGCGGGGTGTTGATGCTCTGATTTCACTCTCTAACATTCCAAACATCTAGCCACATAGTTTTCAATATCCCTCTTCATTCCTCACCAATAGTACAACTGGCATAGGTCAACATACATTTTCTTCACCCCCAGATGTGTCAAATAGGGAGCCTTGTGGCTTTCTGAAAGGATAAGTGCACGAAGATCTCCTACCATGGGCACATAGATTCTATTTTCTTGTCGCAACAACCCAAGGGTATCTAAGGAATATCTTGAGAAGTGACCTTCCAAGGGTCTTCCTGACTCTATTTATGCCTTAACCACCTGAAACCAAGAGTCATAAGTGAGAGCCTCCCTGATTCTTTTCTCCAAATTTGTACTAAGGGATAGTGCTGATAAAACCTGTTTGCACCTGCTCAAAGAATCTACCACCACATTCGTCTTCCCTTGGATGTACTTAACCTCAAACTCATATTCACATAAGAATTCTATCCACTTCTGCTACCTAGCATTGAGGTTAGGTTGAGAGAAGATGTACTGAAGGCTTCGATGATCTGTTTGGAGTTTGAATTTATGACCCAATAGAAAGTGCCTCCACTTTACTAAGGCATGGACTACTGCTGCAAGTTCTAGATCATGGGTGGGGTAGTTGAGCTCATGATCTTTAAGCTTCCTAGACTCATAAGCCACAACTTGTCCTTCTTGCATAAGAACCACCCCAATCCCTTCTAGTGAGGCATCTGTGCAAACTACAAAGTTTCCTGATGGTTCAAGAACCACCAAGATTGGAGCACTGGTTAATCTTTCCTTCAAACATTGGAAAGTGGCCTCACATTTTTTGACCAAACACACTTCTTACCTTTCCTTTTGAAGGAAGTAATGGGATGAGCTATCTGAGAGAACTCTCTGACAAACTGTCTGTAATACCCAGCTAGTCCCATAAAGCTGTAAACTTCGGGGACGTTAGTCAGAGTTGGCCACTCCACTATGGCTTGAATTTTAGCTGGATCAAAAGTGATGCCATTTCCTGATATGACGCATCCAAGATACTTAATCTTTGTTTGAAATAATTCACACTTTTCAGCATTGGCATAAAGTTGATTTTCTCTAAGGCACTACAATACTTGGTGAAGATGAACCTCATGTTCTTCAAGAGTTTTGGAGAACACTAAGATATCATCTAAGAATACTATCACTAATTTTTCCAAGTAGGTTCTGAAAAACCCATTCATTAAGCTCATGAATATAGAAGGGGCGTTCGTTAACCCAAATGGTACCACAGTAAAATCATAGTGACCATACCTGGTATGGAAAGTTGTTCGATGAATATCAGCTTCCTGAATCCTAAGTTGATGGTATCTTGACTTGAGATCAATTTTTGAAAATATTTTTGCCCCTTTCATTTGATCAAATAGATCGTCAATGCGGGGTAAGGGATACCGATTCTTGATTGTGACTTTGTTGAGTTGATGTTCGTCAATACACAATTAAAGAGAGCCATCTTTCTTCTTCACAAATATTGCTAGTGCACCCCATGGTGACACACTAGGTCTGATAAATCCTTTTTCCAAGAGCCCTTCCAGTTGAAGCTTAAGTTCCCCAAGTTCTTGTGTGGTCATATGGTATGGAGCTTTGAAGATTGGTTCTGCTCCTGGGACCAACTCAATTTGGAAGTCAATGTCCCTCTTGGGTGGCATTCCTAGAATTTCCTTGGGAAAAACATCCAAGTACTCCTATAATAGGGGATGATCTAGTGATACATCTCTACTTTCTCCTTGGTCCAAGTCCCATACTGAGCCTGCAAATAATTGGCATCCTTTGTGTATGTACTTCTTGAGCTGCATCGTAGAAATCATATGGAGAGAGATGGGTCATTGCACCCCAAGAATCTTTTTAGGTTCTCCTAAGTCATCTGAACACTAAATGATTTTGTCTCTACAATCCAAAGTGGCTTTGTGAGCATCTAACCAATCCATACCCAAAACTTCTCCATACGAGCCTAGAGGAATTAATCAAAGATCTACTAAGGTGGAAAAGGGTCCAAGCTCTAACTTGCAACTCTAGACACAAGAGTCAAAGGTTATTCTTGCCCCAGAGGCTAGCTCAACCTGCCACCTATCTTCCTACCTTACTACCTTCAGCCCACATTGCTCTACTAAAGAAGGTGAAATAAAAGAATCTGTTGCTCCTAAATCAAATAGTATAGTGGTAGAGATACCCCTTAATAAACTTGGGGTTTCGATGACTAATCCCTGATGATTGGCTTGTCTGTGGTCTAATGTGGCAAATACTCGGTGAGTTCTGCCTACATTACCTACTGTTGGTTTTGAAGAGGCATGTCTATAGCTAGCTGCTGGAGTAGATTTTTGAGGGTAATTAACTGCAATGTGCCCATGTTGACCACAAGAGTAACATCCATTGTTCTTAACAAATTTCCTTACTGTAGAAGGTGTGCTGGACTACTAATAGCTACCCCAACTAGAGTTCTGAGGCATAGTCTGAGCTGGTTGAGGGTTTGAGTATTACTTTGCACATTTCCAATTGTGAGAATTTTTGGATTGAGAACCCCCATTTTTATTGTTATTTCCATTGTAATTGCTATTGTTGTTGCTATGAAATTTTCTTTTCTAGTGGTCCTGACTTCCTTTGGGAGGATAGTTTTTAGGTCTAGGTGCTCCTTGAGATAGATTCCCTTTGAAACCTGACCCAGCTTAGAAGGCATTACCCCCTTGGCCACCAATCTAACCTCCTAAGCCCAAGGCTACATTTTTTTCCATAAGATGAGTCTTGATGACTGCATCATTAACTATCTAAGGTTCAAATATTCGTATGCTGTCGGCCAAGTGACCATTGAGTCCTCTAAGAAAGTGTTGAGTCAGCAAGGGTTCATCATCCTTATATCTTGAGTATGGCTTGAGTTTAAATAACTTCCACTCATAGTCATCAAATGACATAGTTAGCTACCTTAAGTTGTGAAGCTCTTCGACTCTTTCCCATCTCTAGTGGTTAGAAAGAAATCTGGCTCAAAAGAGTTCTAGGAATAGTTCCCATGAAAGAGTGGTAATATCTATGTGAAGTTTCTCTTTCTCTATTTCCCACCAAGTGGATGCAAAGTCTCTAAGGTGAATGACTGCAAACCGGGCTTTGGTATTGCTACTGTAAGGATGCATGGAGAAAAGCCTTTCTAAGTCTAGCACTCAAGTTTCAGTGGTAGATCCACCTTGAGCTCCCTTAAAGGGATTAGTCTTAGTCCTAAGGAGGTATCACATGTGAGAAGCACACAAAGCATCTTCTTCCACTACCTAATCTCTCCTCCTAGGACTCCTTTCCCTTTCCTCACGGTGAGTGTTAGTCTCCCTATGATGACCTCTATCCTGCCCTGCATATAACCTTTGTAAAATCTATTGTAGGAATTCTTGTACTTGAGCCTCGTGAAAACCTCCTGATTGATTATCAGATTGATCCACCCTACCCTCATATTGTTCTTCTTCATGAGAAATCTCTTGTTGAGATCTAGGAGGGGTATTTTGGGCACCTCCCCTTCTATTGTGGGTTATACGAGGCATCTTGCCATGAGTAAGAAAAAGGATAAGTTTAAGGGTCCTAGTCTAATTCTATGTTTAAGTATTTCCTTAAATGAGTAACAAGTTTTAAGAAGCATGGGCCAAATTTCTAGGGCTCCATTGTAGCAACTTAGTGCTTTGATACCAAAGATGTCATGCCCCACAAGGGAACTGGGGAGGAGAACAAAGATTCTCTTTGTAAAAGAAAACCTAAGTAATGATTTATGAAATTTTTTGAATTTTTAAAAGAATTATATAAACAACCATAGAATAACTTAGATTCCTCCAAGATTCCCTTCTTATTTAATGCACAATTCATTAAATGTCTATTTAGTGTACTAACAACTTGATTTACTTCTTAAGAAAACTACATCACAACATTTGTAGATTCTTTATAAAGAAATACAAAGTACTTTCATTTCAATTTGCCATTTAAATCCATCTATATTCCTAAGTATCCTTTATGGACAATATAACTTTTAACACATTAATAATAGAATCTTCTAAACATCTGATACATTGCAAACATTACATTTATTTTACTAGCTTTTCCTTTATTCACCAATAATGAGAAACATACTACTTTACTTGAAATCTTACAAAATCCCTTTCTTTTCAACATACATCATATACATAAAGTTCATGCTTTCCCTTTTCCTTTTTCCTAAGACTACCCATACCAAATACATCATTTTGAAATAAATTAATGGTTACATTACATTCATCTCCTCTTGGGAGGTAACATTAATTTTACATCATGAAAGATAAATACAAGTCTTCATTCTTCAAAACTGGAACACTATGCAAGCATGAATCCTTAAGCACTGCATCCACAAAAGGTACCTTGATAAAAAGATTTACCACCCAACCATGTGGATACCAAAAGGCCCACTCCCCTGTGCTAGGAGATAAACACCAAGGTCCACAAAGAAGGGATAGCTAGGCCATACCTAGGGCTGGGTAACCTTTCCCAAATAGAAAATGAAAAGAAGATCAAAGTATAAATCTTTTCCCAAAGGTTCTAATGCTTGGTAGAAAATCTAAGCAAAAACCTAAGTGAGTGTCATCGCATAGCCCTCACCCCTTGGGTTGTCCTTGTACTAGCCACTCCGGGCCGCGGCCCCCAAGTAGGCACATGTGGAACCGAATGCCTTTCGTACAGACAAGCACTAATGGCATGGGCAAGGCATATATTAATATTTTCAGTTTTTGAACCCATTCCCATAAGTTTAATTAAATTATCACTTGTTAAAATAACTCTTCAGTCAGTTATCCTGGTACTAGCCACTTAGGGCCCCGACCCCACATTGAGAGCCACTCACTTAGTGTTCTTAGGTTTTATAACCTTAACCCACACATCACATACACATCATACATGAAATAAAACACATCGTAAAAAAATTTGAGAACTTACATCAAAGAATATAAAGGAATAGGAGAGTTTAGGGATGTTTAGGAAAATTAGGAGCATTTAGGGAGGCCTAGAATGGTCCTGATCCTCCTAGACAATCATAAACCCTAATCCTACTTCCTATACACATCCTAACCCTATTAAAGAATCCAGATGCACCATATAACCTCCACCAAACAAGTAATGAACATATTTAAAGCTTACACAAAATTTCATATGCCAAAACACAATGCTTCGTAAAATCTCCCTTGTCTGAAATTTTAACTAAGTCTGAATTAAATTGAAAACTCAAAATCTAGAAGTTGCATCTTAGCTCCTATGAGGCTGAATCCTATCTCAAACATCTTGAAAGGTACCTAATTTCTTTATACAAGTATAACTTAAAGTATAAGAAATTACTTAAATGTTATACTTGTATAAACAAATCCTAATAATACTAACTTAGGATTAAATACAACTCAGGAATAATACTAACTCAGGATTAAGGATTAAATACAACTCAAGATTGAATCAATAATGATAGATTACAAACCCTAATCCAAACATGGGAATAAAATAATCGAGATCAAATCAGCCTGCACATTTCATTCTGCTAATAAGGACTTTGCATTTCATTCACAAATATGCGCAATTATTTATAGAATGATAGGAAACTACCAAATAACATAAAAATACACAACAAAATGATGCCCTGCATCACAATGAAGAAAGGTGGTGCTAAACTGATATGGAACAGTAAGGTTGATCACAAAAGTTCTAAAACCTGGAAGCACTATTCGGATTATAATAATAGATGAAATGAAAATGCTATGGACTCTCCAGACTCTTACAGATGTAAGTAATATTCATATTCATAACACATAGGAAGTAATTCTTATTTGATATATGATCATATTCTCTTATCCAAAAATAAAGACATAATGATATATAACATAAACATTTTGAAGGCTATATGAACAACAAGCATACAGAGAAACATTCAACCATACTTTCATCATTTCATATTACAAAGGAGAGTTAACTCTTGGGATGAATTCCAACTTGGAGTCCTGCGGGGATTCCGTTGATGAAGAAGGATCTAATTCTCTCAAACTCTCTCAGCACTCCTTCAAATCTTTCTGGATGCAATCTCCAGCCTCTACCCAAAACAACCAAATGCCAATCTTAGAGAATAATGAATTCTCTCCTCACAAATATAATTTCCTACAAATAAAAATGTTCAACCATACAATATCTCTTCTTGAATCTACATTCATATCCAACCCCCTCTCACATAGGAGATCTCTCTGTAAATAGATTGGACGGAGTAGTTTCATGGGTATTCCAACTAATGCAACTATCCTCCAGTTATTCGTTAATAATACAGTTTGCAAAACCATTCCCATAAAGGGATAAACAAATTTTATTTAATAAGATTTTAATTTATGTCTCCTAAATTTGAGGATGACAAAATAGATAATAAATATTTTAGGAATAATTTTACTAACTACTTACTATGGTAATTTACCAAAGGTATTTCCCAAATATAAAAATAACATAGACTTACCATAGTTTCATAATAATTTCCTTCACATAATTAATTTATTATATAATGATAAAATATATTTATATATGTATTCATAGGCATATGTGTGCACCCATATGCTTATGGTACATATACCATAAGTAAGACACATTATTATTAATATTACAAATATTTAAATATTATGAATATTATTATTATAAAATATATTATTTAATCATGCACTGATCCATATTCTTTACAAAATATAATAGTGATATATATATTAGGTAACTACTAACATAAGTTGGATTTTACCACTATTATTAAAATATTTATTATTAATATTGCCATCGACATCTTATTATTATGAATATTATAAAACATTTTTAATACCATAAATTCTTTAATATTATTGATATTAAAATCACATGATTTGATCACATGCTAACTCATTCCTAACAAGGTACACTAGTACATATAAGTAACTTCTAATAATGATAAATTACTAGATCATACCCTCAAATGAACAATAATTCACATTAATAATCTACTAACAAAAATTGAACATACTATGAAGACAATTAGAGCTACCATACTCAAAACCTCATTCTCAAAGAATGCAAAAGATAAGAAACCGGCTACAAGATCCACAAAACTAACAAACTGAGAGGACACAAAAATACATCATCCACACAAGGGACTGACTTAGGAACTCCCCACCTAATGCTAAAAGGATCAGAGGAAAAGTTCCTTCTTATGGAACCTTGGTGATATCTCTGTAACAAAAATAATGATCAAGGATTTTGAGGGATCACTTAGACCTGTGAAGCCAGGTGGAGATGATACCTGGTACCTGCAATCCTACATCACCAAGAAGAGATACATGTATACATATGGATATACATACAAATTAGATATATGCAAACAAATGACCAGGATCGATACATCGTGTGGACCTCAACTAAGTGAGTAACTATGACTTCGTCCTGAGTCATGAAAAAACATCAGACACATATCCATGAAACATAAAACATCATAAAAATGGTTATACTCAAATCCTTGGGTTAGCTCCATAAAACATATAAAGATAGATGGTTTTCTCATTTCATAAACATATAAATGATAACCATAAATGAGCATATAAATCATCTGATAAACATATTATCATCCACAAAGCATAAATGTAAATATATAGTTCTAATCAATAGAATGTCCAAATCAGAAAGTCCAAGTATCACCATAGGAGAGGGTATTACACTATACATTGGAACTGATCGAGACAACAGGTCAAAGTGCAGTTCACCTAGATCCAGATATAGTGCGTATCTGTTATTCAAAAGGTTGTAACCTTCACCCTTTGAGTAGTGTGCTCTTGGACAGTGTGTCCTCACCCCTAACAGGGTTAATTGTAAAAGACTCCTAATAGGGTCCGACCCTTGACCAGGTTACTGTACTAAACATATTGTAAAACAACTCCTAATAGGGTTAAGGATCTTCTAACAAGGATCATAATACACTAGTACAAAATATTAGTGGGTGTCAATTCCCACCCGTGTTTTTACCTATTTGGGTTTCCTCATAACCAAAATATTGTTGTTGTGTTAAAGTGTTCTCTCATTGTGTTTATGATTTATGTTTAAGTATACTTAATTGGATAAAGAATTGAAACTTGTAGATAACTGATTCACCCCCCCCTTTGAGTTATCTCTTGGGACTATTCCTAACAGGAAACTCATCATAGTTTCCAGTTCTAGGGACATGCTCAGTTAAGATGTGCGATGGTAGCATTGATGATGTGCTTTTTGTTCCTAATATTTCACAAAATATTCTTTCCATCTATCAAATTTGCAATCATGGTGATGGAAAAATTGTTGAGTTTTCTCCTACTAATGTGACTATTAAAAAGATGCAGAATCCTGAAAAGGTCATTTCTACAGGCACAGTTGATCATGCAGCTTGCTTGTATAGGTTTGATGGATTTGAATCTTCATAGAGATCATCTCTTATTTCTCATGCAGAGTCTACAAGCAAGCTTTGGCATGAAAGATTTGGACACCTGAATTATAGATATCTCCAACAGATGAGCACACAGAACTTGTTCATTGCTCTACCTCAGATCTCTTGTTTAGATGGATTTTTCTCAGGTTGTGTTCTTAGAAAGAATCATTGAGATCCCTTTCCTAAGGATATGGTCACACGAGCTTTGGCTCCCCTTGAGTTGGTGCATAGTGACCTCATGTCATTTCCAACTCCTTCATTTTTCAGGGGCCAAGTATGTGCTCACCTTCATTGATGACTTCTCTAGGCATACATGGGTTTACTTTTTAAAGTACAAGAATGAGGTCCTTCAACACTTCATGACCTTTCTTGCATTTGTGGAGAAGCAATCAGGATATTCCCTCTAGAAGATCCACATAGATAATGGGGGGGTGTATGTCAATCAAGAATTCAAGGAATTCTATCGTACTTAAGGTATTCTTCATCAGCATACAATGTCATACACTCCTCAAAAAAATGGTGTGGATGAGTGAAAGAATAGAACCTTATAGGAAATGGCCAATTGCATGCTTCAATCTCGGTGCATGGCTCCAACATTTTGGGCAGAGGCTGTCAATTGTGTCAATTACATTCAGAACCATAGGCCTCACAAGGAAATACTGAATACGACTCCCGAAGAGGCTTGGTCTCATGTCAAGCCTCGAGTCTCCTATTTCAAAGTATTTGGTAGTGATGCCTTGACATTCATTCCTAATAATTGGTGCAAAGCGATGGAGAAGAAAATTCAGCAATTCATATTTGTTGGCTATTGTGAGGATGTGAAGGGATATCGGTTGTTTGATCCTATCACTCAAGAGGTTCATTTTTGTCATGATGTTCACTTTGACGAATCCTTTACTTAGAAGGATTCTTCATCACAAGCCTATCCCTTTCTTCTTCCACATTCTTCTTTTGAGGATGTCTTTCCTTCAGATGATGATGATGTTTCTGATGTTCCCGGTGCTGCCATTCCTGAATATGGTATTGATCTAGTTGTTGACATTACTCCATCTTCTCCTATGCCTCCACCTACACCTAGTAGACCTTTATGGGATCAAACAGTTGTTGAGGAAGTTGGTCCTCTTATAGGCGATCCAATAGCCACTTGTCATACTCGTTGGCAAACTTTAGGTATCGGTCTTTTGATTCATGCAGTCTCTATTGACCCTCAGAAGTTTTTAGATGCTTTGGGTATACCTGAATGGGATAATGCTATGAATGAGGAGTATTCTTCTTTGATGAAGAATCATAATTGGGATTTGGTTCCTCTTCCTAAGGGAAGAAAACTAGTTTGATGCAAATGGATGTATCGTACTAAATTTGCAGCTGATGGTTTTGTTGATAAGTATAAGGCCCGTCTAGTGGCTAAGGGGTTTGTTTCTCAAGTTGAAGGTATTGACTATTCTGAGACCTTTTGTCCTGTAGCCAAGATCAATTCCATTTGTCTTGTCCTTTCTATTACTGCATCAAAGTGTTGGTTAGTGTATCAGATCAATGTGAAGAGTGCCTTCCTACATGGTGATCTTCAATAGGAGATCTATATGGAGCAACCACCAGATTTTGTACGTAATTATTCCCTTATTTGTAGGCTTTGAAATTAATTATATGGTCTCAAGAAAGATCCTAGAGCTTGGTATGAGAAGATGGATAGTTTTTGTCTTGCTTCTAGATTCACTAAATGTCATTCCGATCATACAGTTTACATTCAATGACATGGGGAAAATCTTATCATTCTTATTCTTTATGTGGACGATTTGATACTCACAGGGAGTTCTCATGCCATGATTGAGAAAACTCAAAGAGCCTCAATGAAGCAATTTGATATGACTAACCTTGGTTTGCTGCATTATTTCCTTGGTCTTCAAATTCATCAATCTTCTGCAAGTATTTCAATCTTCCAGTAGAAATATGCTCTTGATTTGCTACAAAGATTTGGAATGGCTGATTGTAATCCAACCCCTACTCCTTTTTAATCAGGTGTTGTGTTTTCTACCAACTGCACTACTCCATCAGTGGATGCTACCTTATATAGGAAGTTAGTTGGCAACCTTTTATACCTGACACATAGTCATCTTGATATTTCCTTTGCAGTTAGTTTGGTCTCTCAATCCTCTCAAGATCCTCATGAGAGCCATTTTCAAGTAGGTAAGTGCATTTTGTGGTACATTCAAGGCACTCTATAGTTTGGCATTCACTACACATCAGGTGCTACTGAGATTGTGGGCTTCACTGACTCGGATTGGGATGGTGATGTTCATGACCAAAATTCTACCTCTGGCTTTGTTTTCTACCTTGGTTTTGGTCCTGTTGCTTGGTCTTGTAAAAAGAAAAATGCTATTGAATTATCCTCAATTGAAGCTGAATATCGAGGAGTTGTCTTAGCTAGTCAAGAGATTCTTTGGCTTCGACAATTGATGACTGAGTTTGGCTTCCCAGTTGATCATACCACTACTCTTTGGTGTGACAATCAAAGTGCCATACATATTTCTTGCAATCCTGTGGAACATCAATGCACCAAATACATTGAAATCCACATGTACTTCATTCAGCAACTCATTCAAGAGGGTATTTTATCTTTGGAGTATTTGCCTACAGAGAAATAGGTTGCAGATATATTCACCAAACCTTTAGCATCTCCTCCCTATCTTAAGTTGTGACCAATATTAGGGGTGAAGGAAGTAGTCCTTGGGGGGTCTTGAGGAGTCCTCCTTCCTTCCTTTTCCATTGCATTTCAACATTTGTTTGTTCTCTCTTTTGGAGAGGAGTTTTCTCCTACTAGGTTTTTCTCCTTTTCTCTAGTTACGAAAGATTTCTTTGTAATTGTACATGGGTACCTATTATGGCTTTGTCTACCGGGACCCATATAGCCCTCTACTACATTGTTATACTCCCTAAGTTGCACTTAAGGGGGGTTGTTGGAGTAATATTGTTTAACAAATTTAATCCTTATCCAAGTTTACTTAGGCTAACTCATAAATGAGTTAGATAGATATCTTTGAGTCTAATTTGGAATCTATCATATCCTAGAGGATATTGTAGAGTTCTATCAGAACTCTACTTCCTCTTGGTTGAGACACTTGTCTCAACCCTATCATTTCTTTCTACCATATCTTGCCTATTTAAGAAGATCCTTTGTATGTTTATTCTCACCTCATTTTCAATACAATATAGCGTTGAATACTTCTCTCTTTTGGTGGATGTCTAAGGACTGGGTTCTGGGTATAGGATAGTTTATCCCAACAATTGACACCTCTAAATATTATCCCTCAAACCCTTTACTCTGTGCATCTCAAGCTATGATTATTCCTTCATAAATGTGGTTGACATTCTACTTCATATGAGATCAATATCCAAAATTTGGCCCAAGATTCCATATCAAGGTTTTTTGGACATCCAACTCTCTTGTATTCTAGCATCACCATCAGGCAGATCCAATTTGCATGACTCTGAGAGAGTCACTTATGTGAGGGAAATTTGATTAATGAAATTATACAATTCAAATCTTCCCTTGTGTGAGAAGCTCTCCCCATAATTCAGACTCATAACCAATTCCACTATGACATTCCATTCTGAACTCTGAAAGAGTGTGCCAACCCCACATCATTCACCATCCTAAGTGACCAACTTAATCAAAATACTTGGTACACCCTTCCTCAGGGCTATATTTATCCATATTTTAATGTTTATACCTCATTTTCTTTCTATATTTGAACACCCCTTTGCCAATTCTAATTACACCAAGTCATGAGAAGCTTGTCTTCCGTCAAATTGTCATCAACCAAGATTTTCTCCTTAGGACTAAATTCATGCAACTCTTCCTGTAGGTTAACCGCATGATTTGTTAGCTAATCCACCCATCTATTTTATTCCCCAAAGAAATGATTGGCCTTGAATTCCTTGAATCTAGGTAGTAATTTCCATACTTCTAGTAGCACATAGTCAATTTTCCAACTACATATATATATTTTGACATTAGGGTTGATATCAAAATTTGAGAGTCACCTTCGATATGTACTTTCCTTACCTTACAATTTAGAGTTAGTTTAAGTCCTAATAGTATATTTTCCTTTGTAATGTTGTTTGTACCAATTGAGATCTTTTTTTGCAAGGGCCCATATAACCTTTCCATGGAAATCTCTAATAATGCATCCTTAACCTGACCTACCTGGGTTTCCCTTTAATGATACTTTAAAGTTCAATTTAGCAAATTCACCTTGTGGAGGAACCTATTTTTCCTTAGCTCTAATGGATGCCTCTGTTGGCTTACCAACCATAATACCATTTAATGGGATACATATGAATGGCCACTCATTTAGAATTTGTGAGTCAAATGATGAGAAGATAGATGAAGTGGATTTAGTCCTAGAAGTATACGATATGACATTTTCAGATATTGCTTTCTCAATCAATTTATAGACCTTACCCCAATCTGACTACTCTTTTCTAAAGATTTTTTTATTTCTCTTCCACTAAACATTCCATAGCATAATTTTCAAAACCATAACCTAAATGCTTTCAAAGAAGGATTCCTTATGCAATATAGGCTAGTTTTCCAAGAGTTCCTTGAATGTTCTAGGTAATATCCCAACCTACTTAAGTTTATTGAAATCCACAATCAACAATTTTGAGTGAATGGACACCTGACAAATAATTGATCTATTTATTCATTCTCCCCCCCACATAAAATAAACTTTAATTCACACACAATGCCAAGTTTAGCTAACCTTTCACTTGTAAGGATTATTTTTTCTACCACCAACCATGTAAAGGTTCTAGCTTTAGGTAAGATTGCCTCATGCCAACAAAAAGAGTACTCTCTACTAGCCTTTCTTCTATTGTTTTCCTTGAGCACATGGTATCCTTGCTTCACATTGTATCTTCCATATCTACTTTTGGACCAAACCATATGATCCTTTGTGTTATTTGGAAAGATGCATCTCTAGCTTAATGTATCCCTTAGCTGTCTTTTTTTATTAGTTGGAATATTTAACACTAAAAAATCTTTCCATTTACAACTATAATGACCATCTATCAGTGTTAATTAGAAATGATCTCTCACTTTTACTCCCCACTCCTACTATAGGACCACTCTCACTTGGTTAAGTTGTCTATTGTATATTAATGGTGGGTTCCCATTCCAAGAATCTTTTAGAAATATTACTATGTTCCCTTCTTTTATCACCCATGATAGATGAGGTAGGATAATTTCCCTACACTTAATGATAAAATTCCACATTGGAGATCCCTTTGGTGGATTTGAAATGGTAAATATTATTTCCTTAGTACCCTCATCTAGGTACTTTTCCTTAATAATCTGGACCCACAGTGAATTTGGTTTCTCATATATTTTCTATTCCAATTTAGCAACTGGGCTTAAGTTCCTCTCTTGAACACTATGAATACCAACACTTCCCTCCAACTTAGAATTGCAGATATTATCCCATGAGATTAGTGCAATCTTCTTCTTATCACCATATTACCTTTCCATAGGAAATCTCTCATGTTATTTTTAAGAGCTCATCCATGATAATTTTTGGAGCTTGTAGGACTGATAGTACATATTTAGGTATGGTTCTAAGAACTGACTTAATTAGTAGAATTCACCCTGCTAGTGATATCCACCTAGCCTTCCAATATGGGTATCTATCCTTAATTGAAGCTATAATACCTATCCAATATGCTAACTTGTTAAATCCATTGAAGAAAGGCATCCCTAAGTGATGAGGCAATCACCCTAGGGGTGTTGAACATAAATTTAACATAAATTTACCTTTGATTTTGAAGCATTCTTTGGAATAATTCTTTGCATTCCTCCACATTAGATGCTTTTTATGTGTAGTTTGGAGCATATATTATATGTTATATGGATGTTACACTCCTATCTTTTAGTTCCTTGATGTTTCCATAGATGGTTTTGGGTCATGTAGTATGTTGGCAGTTTGGGTGTCTATAAGAAAAACTCCAAAAAATGTTTTGCATTTCTCTACATTGATGTTTCTAAACTTTCTTCTTGGAGGATGTGCTTATAATGTTTGTGTAGTATCTCAATTTAGTCTTTGGTAATGATGTTTACTAAAAATATGTATATGGTGATGTGTTTCATAACTCTATTTCCTAGCGTTCTAGTAATGAAGACATATATATCAGAATGGTTGGGGCAGCTTGGATCAACATAAAAACATGAAATATGTATTTGGGATTGATGTTGGCATGAGGTATTTATTGATGGAGCAATACCATATCATGTGCATTCATATTAGGGGGTTTAAAATGAAAAAAAAAATAGGGCAATATATTGCCTATATATATCCATACATACTAATAATGATCATCCACTTGTGTAGAAAAGATGTTAAAAATTAAATAGGAGAGGTTTATATTGATGTTTGTATTCTAGAGTGAATTTGATAACATATGAACCATCAATCCTAGAAGGCTAGTGCGATCTTTATTGAAGTTCTTAAAAATCATGATCATTAATGATATTAAATTCTACTTATATATTCATGTCATTCTTTTAGGATGATATGACTTATTCATGTGCAACTAAACAACTACTAACACAACTATAAAATTTGAGTCTGAATAGAATTCAAACTCTTCATTACACATCATGCATTTGTATAGGAACTTGAGATATACATTCAATACATAACCACTATCAGTTCCATAAAGTCTTCATCATCTCCACATGTAGGAGCAACAAGAGAAAGTTGTTTTTGTGAGATCACCCTCGTCAATCTTCATCTTGAATCCTTCTAAAGAATTATGACAAATAGAACTATCCTATAACTGCATATGAACGACTCCTTCCTTGAAGTTGTAGGTTGGCCAAAATAGATCAAGTAGACATACATCCTGTTTTTATCCAAAACATCATATAGTTGCAATTAACCATTACATCCCAAAATGTCCATATGTTATATCATATACTATTATAATATATATTTAGCATCATTATAGGTCTATAGACATATCTTCAAATATAATTTAAAGTTATGGTAAAGTTTATTAAAATAGGGTAAAAAGGGACTAGGACTTATAAAAAAGACACATTTTAAGATTCATTTGAGGCTATTGATATATGTATATGTGTGTACACATATAATAAGTATATATATACACACATACGTGTACATATACATCCAAAGCATCTATAATTTTTAATTCCAATGATAATGATTATGGAGAGAAAATAATACAATAAAAAACTTGAGAGTGGTAATCAATGCTAGGAGAATTATTAGCTAATGGAAGGTGTGAATCACAATTACAATAGATAGAAAAAAGTACACGTAATGCTAGTAAAAAATGGTGTAGCTTAAATAGTTTAATATATTTTTCTTTGACTTTGCAAATAACAATAATACTCCAATTGTTTACTTTTAGGCTTTACGAATAGTCTTTTATAGATTAAATAGACTAATAGATCTATAATAGTAACATTCAAATACTGTTTTAAGATGATTGTAATGCATCAAAGTTTAAATGTTATGTCCATTGCTACATTAGTAGAAATATGTTCACAAAGCCTTATCCACTACTCTAAAATATCATTTATAAATTTTCTTCTATATTTTGATTTTATACATTTAAATATATAAAATATAAATAATATTATGTATTCTTAATCTAATTATGATAATATTATTTTTTATGACTTTAAATAATATTAATGGTAAATAACATTAAAAAAGATGAGATCATATAAAGAAAAAAACATATAAATAAAATATATTCTTGGCAACTATTTAAATCCTATTTTCCATTATGTTGTTGTCATGTTCCACATCGATTGTTTCAAATAATGTAGCTCTCTTGTCGAGACTTAGTGTTTGGAATTGCTATGCATCCAACAAACTTATATTATACAAAAATAGAATTAAGATTATTGAGATCCACCCTGAGGTAGTGGTTGTTGATGGACTCAAATTATTTGCTCCTTATTGTCCCAAACTCAACTGAAATAAGATGATTATATGCCTTCATGTTAGGGGAAGTATTGAACAGACCCAAAACTAGCTTGATAACACTCCTATTAGAGTTATGCTAAACATAGGGTAGGAAAGAATCTAAAGTAAAGAAGCCAATTTTTAAAATGAAAGTTATGGTAAATGACAAAAAAATCTCCCATGTTGACTAGGAATACATATATAGTAGGGCCACACATTCATGAGGACTCATTCATATGACAAATGAATTTGACATGTATAGAAGTGTTCTCATAAAAAGTCAAAGTGAGCCCTTGAATTTAAATGAGATGATATTAACTGATAAGAATAGATCTTAAAGATTGAGGGGTATTTATTCTTTGAAGTCATTTCAATCTCAATCTCATTTATAATACCATATCTTTATATTTTCATAAGTTTGAATTTAAAAATTGAGGGGTATTTATTTTTCAAAGTCATTCCAATCTTAATCTCATTTCCAATCCATAACTTTGAATTTAAAAGATTGACAGATTTTTAATCTTCAAAGTCAATCCAATCTCAATATTGTATGCGTTCCAACAATTGTTATAGTACTTGTTGGTTTAATGCCCAATATTTTTGACAATATTGTACCAATAGTTGTGATTTTAAAGTTGTTAGTGTTGACGATAACTACCCATGATTTAATAAAATATATTCATTTGATCTAACAAAAGCCAATCATGTGGTGCCATATTACTACATCAACAAAACATGACTTAGTGCACAAGTATGAGTGTCATTTTTTTTTAGGATCTTTTTGGACACCTTGGTAAAACGCATGCTGATGTGGCATCATATTTGATGATTTGGTCCTAAAACCCTAGTTACAAGTAGGAGACTTACCAAATAAACAGCTATAAAAAATTGAGAAAGATTTGAAATCTTCAAATAGAATTTTGAGAAGCAAAAAGTTAAAATGCTCAACCACTAAATCCCTACCCTATCATCATAGCTTTATATCACCATAAGTTTAAATCTTTCTTATTATAATGGCGAAATTCTCTTCATGAAAAGCTATATTTAAGCAGCATTTACGTAAAAATGTATTGAAATATAGTACAATCATCTATATCCAGGAGTCTAAAACCCAAGGTGTATTCCTAAGAAGAAGATTATAAAGATACTAACAAGAAGGTTATAGCAGAAATAGAAGATGATAAAAAGATCCCTTGAATGCCTGGCAAAAAGGTTATTGCAGAAATAGAAGATGATACAAAGATCTCTTGAATGCCTACGAAGAAGGATAGAACAGAAACATAAGACGATACAAAGATCACTTGAACTCATTGCGCAGAGTCTACTGTGTGTCCAAAGACTTAGAAATGGAAGCATCACTACTGTCAATGTAATTTGGAACAGACTTTGAAGCACTGCTTGGTGGGCTCAACTCCAAATGAAATGGGGCATCAAGTGTTTGCAGAATCTATCTTCTGGTTACTCGAATATAGATTGCTTGGCATATGTAAGCAGACGGGTATTGAAGTGGTCTTGCCTTCTCTGGCCAACCAATGTTCTTACAAGAAATTCCGGTTTGTTTGAGGGGTGGAATTGGAATTTGGGAGAGAAAACCTGGTTTTGACTCCAAATCCTTCGTTTGGTTGCTTACATTGGAAAACGTGAAAACCATAATATAATTTTGATCTTCCAATTTTGCCTCCAAAACAAGGATTTGCAACTTCCAACTAAAAGGTGGAATTCATTTGAAAACTTGGTTATGGTATTTTATTGCTCTATTTTATTAGCTCATTTCCCAAAATTGGCTCATCTTCCTAAAACTTTCTCATCTTCCCAGTCAACCAAACAGTCCAATGCAAAACCAGAAAATGCAAACCCAGAATCTCAAAACCGTATTATGAGATAATAAGGTTTTGGGCCAAATCCATATTCCCCAAACAAACAGACTTCATGTAGTTTGATTGATGGGGAGATCACCTATGATATATTTTTTCCAATTTAATTAGGTTGGTAACTGTTTTCTATGAGTAAATGCATAGACTCATGGTTAAGATTAAACTTAACATTGTCAAATATGTTTTGATTATATATTTTTGGAAATAATATCATATATGTTAAAAGTTTTTTTTTTAAAAAATTAATTTTAATTTTTTTTTGTTTTGAAAGTTTAAAAGACGTTCATTTAAGTGTGTTGTAAATTGGTTGGAGAGAAAATTTGATATTTTTTTTTGTAAGATAAGATTAATTTTCTCCAACTTTGATATTTTTTTGTAAGATAAGATTAATTTAATTAAGTTGATAAGTGTTTTTTTGTCAAGTATTAAATGAAATATATGGAATGATGGGTAAATTTGAAAATGATTATTATCAAATTAATGTTGACTATAAATTTTTTGGAAATAAAAGATTTTTTTAATTTATTATTATTACAAGTTTTTTAAAAAATGTTTGAAATAAATTATTGATATTTTTTTGACAATATTTTTGAAATTTAATTAAGTTTTTGATAGTTGGTAAAAATAGGTTTTTAATTAAGTTGATAAGTATTTTTTGTCAAGTATTAAATGAAATATATGGATTGATGGGTAAATTTGAAAATGATTATTATCGAATTAATGTTGACTATAAATTATTTGGAAACAAAAGATTTTTTTGAATTTATTATTATTACACATTTTTAAAAAAATGTTTGAAATAAATTATTGATATTTTTTTGACAATGTTGATTATAATTAAATAGATCTAAATCAAATACAATCACAATTTGAATCATGACATCAACTACAATTGCAATTTAATCTTTTCTTTTAATAACTATTGTTTTTTATAGAATTGATTGGTTATAGGGATTTTTTAGCTTGACATGCATAACTTGGTGAGGCCATAAATAGGGGATCTCATCCTCAACATTAACACAACAACAACCCATACCTATGAGCACACCCACTAAGCAAGGGTCTAGCATAGTCACAAACACATGTGAAAACACCAAAGTTGTAATGGTTCACAATCTTTGATCATAGGGGATTAGTGAAGGCAAAAGCCTATGATCACAATAGCTCAACAGGGATTTGAATCTTGGTGGTAATATCAACACTCACAAATTAACAATCACACTTCAAGATGAAATCCTTATAACCATATATTTGAGGCACACATATTTTCTTTATTTTTATTTAACAAATGATGAAGTTTAAAACTACATGGAAGGGATAATAATTTCTCAATGTTGATCATATTACTCACTTTATAATTTTCTTTCATCTTGCTATTCTATCTATCAATAAGATCCTAAGTCTTAAGGCCTATCATCTAGGCTAGTTTAGAGTCATATGGTCTCTAATAATCTTTGGCTTCTCCATACTTTATCAATATTATGAGCATAATTTCATACTTCTACTAAAGTGAGGATTGGATGTAGCATGTTAAATTATATATACATTTACAATTTTACACTATGTTTGGACCTATTTTAGTAGTTGTGCATAATTGATGCCTAGTTGTGCTAAGTTATATGACTATTTTTGTAAACTTTGTGCATTCCCTTATTCACAAATTTATTTCTTTGGCTCATTTTGATAGGACCGGGACATTGGGCACCCTTGTCAAACCAATTTGATCTCAATTTTTGAAGAATGAAGGAAGTGGTTGTGAAAATAGTTAGAATTACCTTATTTTATCAACCTTTGATAAAAAAATAAATTTAAAAATATGTAAATTGCATATAAATACAAACCCCTCTCTTATTTCAAACCCTAACCTACATTTTCAAGCATGCATTCATAAAATTCAATCAAATTCAATTATAGATCTAAATTCAAAGAGGAAGAATTTCACGTATACAAATTTATTATATCAATCAAGATCAATTACATTATGTTTCTATAAGGTAAAAGAATTTACTAACATGTTGTAAGACTCCATTCTATAAACATCAAATAGTGTGTGAGATTCCATGTCAAGATTTTCATACTTGAGGTAACATTTATCATTTCAATATTTTCATTAGTATTTAGCCTTTTTCCTCCTTATGACACACTCTTTTTAATCATTATAACTATTGTGGAGGTGGGAACACCAAAACAATGTTTGAATTTGTAATGGAGGGAAAATAGAACATATAGCCGAAGGATGTAAAGTAGAAACCATTTACCAATATCATTACATTAGGAGACAATCAATTAGACCCAATTTTAAATCCTTGGGAGAGTTGAGATCTATGGTTTTGAGGATTGATTTCCCTATTTTGACTAAAATATTAATAATAATAAACACAAACAAAAAAATGTAGATCTAGAAAACAAATGAGATATATAGAACTAGATAGGGGATATAGAGAGGAACATGTTTAAAATATATTCTCAAAATGGATAGACATTAGAGCTAGGTGTGATAGTCCTCATGGGTGTTAAGTGCAAAATAAGGGTCAAACTACTCTTAGGAGCCTCAACATTGTCTTTTGATCAATTTTCAAGTCAAACCACTTGGAATATGGAAATAGGTACCCTAGTCTGAAGGGACTATGGCTCTAGGTGCCCCAATCATTGTATTTTCTACCAAATTTCTATTGGTTGTCTTTGTCTTTGTTTGCACTATGCTCTTGCACGTCCAAATTTATGCCTATAAATGCACACAAGGAGAAATAAATATTAATGGGTTGTATAGAGGCATGTGTAAGTCAAAACACAACTTGGAATTGATCATAGAACAATGAGAGTAAGAAAAAGGGCTTACCCTAGTAGGGAAAATGACAAATTAGATGGAAATGCTTGTATGGAAATACTAAATTGAAATGATTATAAATCATCACAAAATCCATCATGAAGACATTCTTGAATATGCCTTGTTGTAGCTTGATGCTCTTTGAACTAGGATATGCTGTCGAGGAGGAATATTTTCTCTTGAACTAGAAAGATGAGATGAGATGATGAAATGAATTGGGAGTGATGCCTTATATAGGGTTTTCAAGGTATTTTTGTATTTTGGCTGACTTAAAATGGTCATATCCCAATTTTGAGACTAGACCCAGTAATGTTAAGGCAAACATATCCCTCTCCCAAAAGTTTGGCCAAAAAGAACAAAAATTTGTTAGTAACCCACATAATCTCGACAAAATTGGGTCCAATTCTTTAGGGAGGCAAGATAATATTAGATCCCTAATATTAGATCTAGAATTAATATTTGGATTGACAAAACTTAGGTGGGATTTAAGTTCCTTAAAATTTAATATAGGGTAGAACTCCAAATATAGTTGAAATAATATTGGAGAGATGGAACACTCAAAAAAGGGCATAAAGATGAGTGGAAAACTAAAATGAGTATTAGGAGAGTGTAAAATTAAATTCATTAATTAATAGAGTACAAAATATGACCCTAAATAATTATGCATGCATGTATATACCAGAACCCTTCTTCCCTATTTTTCTTGTGTGCATGTTTAGATTCAGCAACATAAGTGTTATATGATTGTAAAAAAAAATTTTATAGGTTGCAACAAACTTTTGATATACATAAATTCTTAGAGTAATTCATCTGGTAAATTTTTCACATTGTTTTAAGTTAAGCTTTTAGAAGACAAAATTTCAAAAGCTCTTGATTGTATTTCATATCACACCTATCAATTTTGAATGCCTTGAAACTAGGGAAATCAACACCCATGTTTGACACTTCTACTCTGGTTTTGAAATCCAAGCTCCTCTTTGTATCTCTTTTCTAAATCTGGCTTATTGTGTCTATTCTCTTTTCTATAATCTAATGTATATAATCCAAGTGCTTAGCTCTCCCTTCAAGAATATAGCTAAGCCTATTCATATTATAATGTCAGAAGAGACCATTGAGGTCCTTAAGTTGCATTGGTGTAGGAGATCTCAATTCCATATTATTTCAATTCCCACATTCTTCTTCAAAAACAAGCGACAACACCTACAAATCACAACAATCCTTTTCTATTGTGAATGTTTGTGGGTGATTATGATATTCAATTAGCACCTAAGTAATTGTTCTTCTTGTTCAATGAAAAAAATATTATACAAATCATTTGCAACAATGAATACCTTCAAATTTGTGGTGATATGTTTGGAATTATATTCAACGAGACATTACATTTTTTGCAACTATTTGCGGCTTCCTTCTTGACAGATAATGCCTTATTTCATAATTGTGGATACTTCAAACATCCAAGAACCTTATATAGAAATATTGAAAAACTTATGGCTACATTTAATTTTGATATGCTCCTACTATTTGCTTCAAACTTTGCGAATGCAAATTGCACAATCTTTTAGAACCCTTGGTATCTAGCTCTTTTACGATCTTCCAAAATTTTCCATGATCTTCATTTTGAATTATTTGTAGGATCCAATCTTCTTGCTATGATATATATTGTAAATTTGAAAAAATAAATAAATTATTTGATAAATTTAGAATTGTGCAACAACAAACAATTTAGTTTTAAAAAGAAATAATTCTTCTATTGATTTGATAAATTATATCTTACCCTACTATATTGGTCTTTGGTTACATAAATTGTTTACTGCTCAATACATTACAAACACACTTAAACAACTATATCCTATCCTCCATAAAATAATAATGAGATGGCTATTGCATAGAATTTAACATAGATTTCTAAACTCTTAAAAATAAATTAAATCCTTCTTATTAATGTCATGCATTTCAAATGATTTTTACTCTTTTTATTGAACTATGAAAAACTTTTCCTAACACTAATTTTCTATGCTGAAAGTATGCATGGTAGTAAAGTTCATGCATAAATTATCAACATAAATTTAAGATAATACAAGGTAAAGCACAAAACCATCATGCACATACAAATTAAATTAAAATTGGTCTTAGTACCTGATCTTATATAATTGTTTAAGTAGGTTTTCTACCGAATCTTATATAATTGTTTAAATAGGTTTTCTTAAATTTAGAAAAGAAAAGTGACTAGAAAAAAGAAACAACCACATATTGTAAAAAATATAACAGAGCTCCATAAATTAATTTTTACTTTCTTTTTCTTTTCCAAATTTTAATTCCATAAAATTTTAGTTGCAATTAATTTTAATAATATTGATATAAATTTGATATAACTACTTTAAAATAAACGAACAATAATAGCAAATTCATGTGACCACCAATTAAACAAATAATTTTTAATCAAACTCAACATGATTGATCGACAAAATAAACCAAGCAGCCCCCATGCCAGTTTATTATGCAAACGACAAGACACTGTTGAAAACGAGGAGGAAAATCTGTGAAGCCGTTGACCATGCGTGCCTTCAGAAACATCCTCGTAATTATTAGGGTCATGTTAGATAAGTACCATTGGCTGAAAAACAGAAATGAAGGAGACGCTGGAAATAATTGAGCACTAAAGAAACAATAATTTAAATAAAATTTAGGGTGATGGAGGGCTCAATATCAGAAATTAATCCTTAAAAGAAAAAAGTTTTCGAATCCTACATATGCTACCATTTGTGCGCAGATGGAGGGCTCAATCTCAGAAATTAAATAAAATTTAGGGTGATGCAGAGAAATTTGGCGGATTGATTCTTTCACAAAACGAGACATTCGTTACGATGTATCACAAAAAAAAATTATGGTTAACGAATATGTTAGTATGGAAAGTCCAAATGTTTCATTCCAGTTTCCCAGAGTTTTTGGAATCTACGAGCTGGCGGAAATGGACCACCTTTCTTGTTTTGTTTCCGAAAAAGATATAATTGTACTTGTCTGCATGGGATTGTTTAGCTTATTTTGGATGACAGTCAATTTCCATGAAGTTGATGATTTCATTAATTTTTTTCCATGAATTTGATGATTTCATTACTTATTTATTTTTATCTGAGTCATCTTGAATCTTGTTTATGTACTTCGTTTGTATTCTAATAACCTGACAGCTTTTGGGATTGCAATAACCAGGGAGCTCTCTTGTATTATGCTAGATGCGTGAGAAAGGGAAATCCCTCAAAAAAAATGGAAACTTTGCAGTACAGAGACAGGTAAATCTGAACCATTTTGTAAGCTGGGTTTAGTCGATTTATTTCCCATTCTTAAGTTTATTTCTATTTCAATTTTGGCTTTCCACGGAAGGGATTGCTTTAGCCTGATCGTCGTGTATCTTCAGTTTTTCTTTTGAATTTTGATCTATGTTGCTCATTATATTTAGGACATTGAAGTCGAGCTGGAGTTCGACTGCGAAAAGCTTGAGCGTGGTCCTTGTACTTTATCTCCTCCTCACCTCGCTTATTGTCAAGTCTCGAATTGTTTGGTAATGCTTCAGTGCAGTCCAATGCCATCTCCCTTAATCAGCCAACTATTGGCCGGGCTTTCTATCGACATCCTGTGCCTATGAAAGATCCGAATTCGACTTTGTCTTTCAGCACAAGTTTTGTGTTTAGCATTGTTCCTTCTGCAAGTTCACGAAGTGGGGCTGGTCTGGCGTTTCTAATGACCCCCCACAGGTCTCCAGACGGATTTATAGCAGGTCAGTACCTTGGCTTGATTAATGATTTATCAACAATGGGAGAGCCATCTAATCATCTGTTTGCAGTCGAGTTCGACACAATGAAGAACTCGGAATTTAGGGATATCAACGACAATCATGTTGGTGTGGATCTCAACGACCTCATATCTTTAGACTCTAAGGCTGCGGGCTACTGGATTAACAGCAGCCAATTCCAGGAGATGGATCTCAAAACTGGACAGAATATTCAAGCTTGGATTGATTATGACAATCTTCACAATGAGCTCAAAGTCACCATTATGGAAGCTGGTCTTGACCACCCACAAAAACCATTGTTACATGTGAAAAATACATCCCTGTCCAACATTCTAGAAGAGGAAATCTACGTTGGTTTCACAGCAGCAACGGGACTCATGATTGAAGAGAAGTACATCCTGGCCTGGAGCTTTACGATAAACGGAACCGCCCCGCCTTTGAATACATCTAATCTCCCATCCTTTATACACAGAAAACCCAAGAGCTACAACTCCGGACTGATAGCCGGCATTAGCACAGCTTGTGTGGTCGTCGTCCTGGTGCGGTTGAAGAGAAAGCAGTACCAAGAATTTATCAAAGAATGGGAAATGGAGTATTGGGCTCACAGATTTAAGTACAAAGACCTACATAATGCAACTAGGGGCTTCCGAGACGAACAGGTTTTGGGATCCGGTGACTTCGGGCGGGACGTATACAGAGGAGTCCTTCCCACAAACAGCCTCCAAGTAGCTGTGAAATGTATTCTTAGAGAAACCGATGATGGAGTGAAGGAATTCATAGCAGAAATATCTAGTCTTGGTCGCCTTCAGCATCGAAATCTTGTGCAGATCAGAGGTTTCTGTAGGCGGCAGAAGCAGCTATTCATAGTTTATGACTACATGCCAAATGGGAGCCTGGACAAGATGATATTCGGAAAACCAAAGATGTGGCTGCAGGTTTGGCTTTATCCACGAAGAGTGGGAGCAATGCGTAGTTCACAGAGAAATCAAGTCCGGCAATGTTTTGCTAGACTCGGAGCTGAATGGGAAGTTAGGGGATTTTGGACTTGCCCGTCTGGAGCAATGTTTTGCTAGACTGGGAGCTGAGTGGTAAGAACACACGGCTACATCGCACCGGAGTTCGTACAGAGAGAGGGAAGGCGAACCCCGCCACAGATGTGTTCAGTTTTGGTATATTTATGTTGGAGGTTGCTTGCGGAAGGAGACCTGTGGATCTTTCCCTCCCATCTGAACGAATAGTTCTGGTGGATTGGGCGAGATAGTTGCATGGCGGAGGCAGTCTGATGAATGCAGCCGACCCAAATCTTGGTGGGCAATATGCTAAATGTGAGATGGAGAGAGTGGTGAAACTGGGTCTGATCTGTTCGAATCTTCAGCCAGAAGGCAGGCTTGCCATGAGACAAGTTTTCCAAATACTTAACGAAGAAGCTCCAATACCAGGTTTCGAGTCTCCATCTTATTTGGATACGGCATTACTCCGCAATGCTTCCAACTCTTTTCCATATAACAGTAGCAGCACAGACGCTTCCATTTCCAAGTCAAACTAGATTTCTGGCAGTGTCACTGTATAAATCGATCTTTGTGCGGCTTCATGCTGCTACTGTAACATTCCTTTAGGGAAATTGCTATCAGATTGAGGATGTATTAATCGTCATATTTTATATTTTTGGTGCATCTTAATGTCTCGATAGCCATTTCCTTCATTTAGTCTAGAATACTTTCTGATATTTGTACAAAATGTGCAGCTTCATGTTATGATTAAATAACCTTCCTCTATTCTAGAATACTTTTTAGATACAAGTATTTCTATAAAATAGATAAATATTGTTTAATATAGCTTCTAATATTTAGCATTTAATTGGTAGGAATTTGTCAGTTCTATAATTTGATATTACTAAAATGCTGATAAATTGTTGAAAAGTATTATTTTTAATCATTGATTTGGTTGTACAACTCTCAACATTACTAAAATCCTACTAAACTTATTGTTAATGTGTACAAACAATCTTAAAATTCATTAAAAATATTAATATTATAATATATTATATTGTTAAACATAGATCTCTAAAAATACCTTTTCTTATATTACTTTGATTGTAATTATTAACATATTAAAAAAATTAATGCACTGATATGATATAGTGCAGTATTAAGGTTGTATAATAAGTTCTATTGATTATCTACTTGATATTTGATTGTAGCTTTAAATTCCTAAAACATATTAGCTACAAAAATAATACCTTAAGTTAAAACTAATAATATTAATTGAAGCTTGCTAACAATATATGAAAATTATAATGCACAGGTGGAGGCTCTACAAGGCTCTATCTAAGAATGCTCTTGCTTCTCTCTCCTTCATATCAAATCAACCAGAATGGGACACCGAAAAGATGTTGGATCCACTATAGAGGTGGCTACTACTATTGGTAGCATAGATAAATATACTCTTCCAGGCCCCATGACCAAACTTAGGAACAAAGCTAAGGGAATTACTCTAGTTGATAGTATACTTAATAAGGTTAGGAGTTTTAATTATGAGGTTATTAGGAAGAATGCAAAGTTAGTTAAATCTCTATAGTTTATTGGGGCTCCGATCCCTTGTTTTGGCTCTTTTGTCTATCATTTGGTTAGCTTCTTATGTGTTGTTGGTTGTAGACTGTTACTTTTTTGATACTTTGATATTTTGGAGTTCAGGGTTTTGGTCCATGTAAAACCAGTTTATCTTTACTCAAAAAATAATATATGACAATTATGAAAAAAAACCAACAATGATGAACATGATATATTTTAGAACTCAATCATCAAAACTAGTATAATTTACAGTTGAGAAGACATTGAATGAGAGATTAACTATAGGCCTCCTAATCTCAATCATATTGCACATAAAGCACTAGCACATGAAAAATTCATGGGGTTTTATATTCAAAAGAACTTTGACAAAGTTTATTGAAATTTTTGAGCCCAAAAGACCTAGAAGGTGCGATGAAGGGTCCAAGTCAAATTTATTTGTCTTCCCCCTTCTTCTCATGTATGTTACCAGCTTGAGATTATAGGAATTATTGTAAGTATACTAAATCATTTGAAACTATGCCCAAATCTATAATGAAAACTTCATAGTTATGCCTACTAGATCATAATATATCTCATTCCTTAGAAACTAAAATCAATTTTCTTAATTCATTACTTTTAGCCATTTTTAGCATTTGAACTATCTCATTTATGATTCCTTCTCCCAAGCATCAATATTACAAAGAAGTTAAGATTGTGACAAAGACAACATTAGCACACCAAACTTACTTGTGGGTTAGCCTAGATTCAACAATATGCAAGAACCACAAAAGGGCCTTCTACAACCTAGAAACTAAAACAACACACACTTCTAGTAAATAATAAGATTTAGGACATGTGCAAATTCATTTTTCATAGTGGCATCCACAACGGTTTAGTGCAATCATGACTTAAGATGGAGAAATAAATGAAATACCAACAGACCCATGAGAAGTCAATTGAAGTGTATTATTAGAAATGAATGGAAATGAAAGCAAGGCAACCCAACATAACATATGTACTATCATAAGGTTAATAACTTAAAAGTTATCCAACCCATCAATAAAAAATCCCTTCAATGTAATTAATCTTGAATTTGATTATAAATTAATGATTTGAGATGAAAGCAAGGCAACCCAACACAAAATATGTACTCTCATAAGATTAATAACTCAAAAGTTATCCAGCCCATCAATCAAAAACCCCTACGATGTAAGTAACCTCAAATTTGATATATAATTAATAAATGGAGATAAAGAAGATAATTAAGGAATAATTTAAAATAATTAACATTTTAATAAAATTACATAAATGAGATATTTAATTAAAGAAAGAATAATTGTATATTAAAAAATAATTTAATCTATACATACAAAGACTATTAAATTAAATTTTACAAATAAATATTCCAATCCCTCATATTAAAAAATAAAATTAATATAATAATAGAAAGTCTATTTTGAAACTTTCTATAAGTTTAATAATTAAAGAAGTACTTATATTCATATCTTTCCACTCTACCACAATACTTTTCATTATTTCAATATATTGATAGTTACAATTTAACGTATTATACACGGGTTCACGGGCCCTTATTTGACTTTCAACCCGTGTAATCTTCAATATGGATCTTTCGTTTTTGCTTTACTACTGTATACCGTGCTGTATTATGTTCATATTCGGATAAACGGAGAGCTTTCGGGATTCGAATTACCAGACAGCCTTTTTGTATTATGCTACAGGCGTGAGAAGGGAAAACACAAAAAAGAAATGGAAATTGTGCAATACACAGAAAGGTAAATCTATTTCAATTTTGGCTTCTATGGAAATAAATATTTGAACCTGTTGGCTATCTGCTCAACGTTTTGTTTTGTCGAACAGGACATCGAAGTCGAGCTTAAGCTCGAGATTAGAAGGCGTGAGCGTGGTTCTTGTATTTTTCCTTCTACCCACCTCGCTTATTGTACAAGCCCACACAAATTTTACCTTCAACGAATTCAATTCATCGAGCCTCGAATTCTTTGGTAATGCTGCAGTGGAGTCCAAGGCCATCTCCCTTAATCAACGACTTCAATCTACAATTGGCCGTGCTTTCTGGCCACATCCTGTGCGTATGAAAGATCCTACCTCTCTCAATTCGACTTTCTCTTTCAGCACAAGTTTTGTGTTTAGCACTGTTCCCTCCCCTGCTTCACTATCTGGGTTTGGACTGGCGTTTATTACGACGCCCTACAAATCTCCAGAGGGATTTTTGCCAGGTCCCTACCTTGCCTTGATTAGCAATTTATCAGTTATGGGAGATGCCTCTAACCATCTATTTGCAGTCGAGTTCGACACATCAAAGAACTTGGAATTTGCTGATATCGATGACAATCACGTCGGTGTGGATCTCAACAATCTCATATCTGTAAACTCTACGCCTGCGGGCTTATACTGGATTAACAGCAGCCAATTCATGGAATTGGATATCAAAAGCGGACAGAATATTCAAGCTTGGATTGATTATGACAATCTTCAAAAAGAGCTCAAAGTAACCATTGCGGAGGCTGCCTTCATCGTCCACAGAAACCACTGTTATATTTGAAAAATATATCTCTGTCCAACATTCTACAAGAAGAAATCTACGTTGGTTTCTCAGCGGCTACAGGATTGGTTTATGAAGAGAATTACATCCTGGCCTGGAGCTTTGCTACAAACGGAATCGCCCCGTCCCTGAATACATCTAATCTTCCATCCTTTGTAAAGACAAAATCCAAGAGCTCAAATTCCAGACTGATAGTTGGCATCAGCACAGCTTGCGTTGTCCTTCTCTTGGTGGTTGTGGCAGCATCACTCGTGCGGTTGAAGAGAAAGCAGTACAGAGATAATATCGAAGAATGGGAGGTGGAGTACTGGCCTCACAGGTTTAAGTACAACGACCTACATATTGCAACCAAAGGATTCCGAGAGGAAGAACTTTTGGGATCCGGAGGCTTCGGTCGGGTATACAAAAGAGTCCTTCCCACAAACGGCCTCCAAGTAGCGGTGAAATGTATAATTCGAGAAACTGATGATGGGGTGAAGGAATTCATAGAAGAAATTTCCAGTCTTGGTCGCCTTCAACATCGAAATCTTGTACAGATAAGAGGCTTCTGCAGGCGGGAGAAGCAGCTCTTCATAGTTTATGACTACATGCCAAATGGTAGCCTGGAGAAGATGACATTTGGAAACCCAAAAAACGTGCTTGACTGGAGTCACAGGTACAGAGTCGTCAGAGATGTGGCTGCAGGTTTGCTGTATCTTCACGAAGAGTGGGAGCAATGCGTAGTGCACAGAGACATCAAATCCAGCAATGTTTTGCTAGACTCGGAGCTGAATGGAAAGTTGGGGGATTTCGGGCTTGCCCGTCTGTACGAGCATAACGATAACTCACACACTACTCGTGCGGTTGGAACGCTGGGGTACATCGCACCGGAGTTCGTAGAGACAGGAAAGGCCAGCCCAGCCACAGATGTGTTCAGTTTTGGTATTTTTATGTTGGAAGTTGCATGCGGAAGGAGACCAGTCGATCTCTCCCTCCAATCTGATAACATAGTTCTGGTGGACTGGGTGAGAGAATTGCATGGCACAGGCAGTCTGATGGATGCGGCCGACCCAAACCTTGGTGGGCAATATGTTGAAGGTAAGATGGAGAGAGTGCTGAAACTGGGATTGATCTGTTCAAATCCTCAGCCAGAAGGCAGGCTTGGCATGAGACAAGTTTTTCAGATACTTGAAGAAGAAGCTCCAATACCAGGTCTGGACTCTCCGTTTTATCTGGATGCGAGTGCACACAGCAGTAGTTGGAACTCGCTTCCATATTCCAGTCGCGGAACAGACACTTCCATTTCCAAGTCAAACTCTTTTTCTGACTGTGTCGTTGTTGGATAACGATGGAAGCGTGCAATTAGAAATGAAATTAGCAATGTCAAATATATAGTTGGAGCTTTTAGAGATATTTTAAATTAGTTTTAGTGATTTTAATAAATTTTCATACATGATAATTTAGATGTTTTAAATTTTCTTTTATTAGAAATGCAATAAAGTCTTGTGTTTTTAAGAGGCTACAACTTCTATAAAAGGCTATTTTCTTGTAGATAGAAAATATAATCTTTATAGCGAAGTGTGATGTACTAGATATTGAATAAATAAAATATTTTAGTGTATTAAGTTCATTTTGTATTTTGTATTGGATTTTACATCTATAGTCACTGGGTAAGGTCGATCTTTGTCTGACTTCATGGTGCTTTTTTGTAACCATCTCGTCAGTCTGGAATATTCACAAATGCAAGTACTAGAATATTGTTTAACTTGGCATTTATTTAACTAGAAATTGTTTATTGTATAGTTGTTCCTCACTAGTCCGCTATTAATACATGCAATATATTTAATATCTTTACATAAAATTAAAAACTTTATCAATAATTTAGAGTGTATGTTTAAGTTTTAAATCTTAATAATTGTAAAAATATCATTTATCTTAATAATTGTGAAAGTGGAAATCAACGGTTTTTGTTATCTTTTTATTAATTATATGCTCAATACATTTAAATAATTGAATGGAATTTGAACTCTATTAAATGACTATACTATTATATAGAAGAAAATATTGATTTTCTAATAATACGTATATATTCTTTTACTAGTTTAGCTGGTGATGATATGAATAAAACAAAAAAATTGAACAACAATCTTATATAATTCACTTAATTTTATTTTTAATTGTCAAAATGTCATTTATTTTTCTTTTTCATCAATTTATGTTGGAAATTGTTTGTGCAAAAATCACACTTTTTCTATGTATTTCTTTTAGACTGTACAAATCAGGTATAGCAAACCCCCATAAACTACAATGTGCTAGATAAAATTTTTAACATGATTATGACAATAGCATGACATGTCTTCGAGTACCATGTGGGCTAGGGATAGACTAGACCTCTTGACCTCATGCTTTACCACATGAAGCTCTCACCACTCAATCCAGACCCCCAACTTTTTTCTTTACATTTTTTATAAACTACATGTAGATTACAAATTTATTTCATTGAATTAGATTTTTATTTTTGTAATTTCTAGAATGACATGAACATTATTATACACATCATACTTATCATTTTCTATTACATAGTTGAAGAAAAATAAATTAATATGAATATAAATTTTTGTGTATACAATAGTATAAAGATTTAAAATAGATAGGGTAATTTACATAAATATTGACACTTTTATATGTCAAATGAAATATATAAATGGAGTCATGAATAGATTATAAATTCTTAATATAAATCAATAGGACACCAATTTCAACAAGACAAAAAATGAAAAAAATAATAGTATGAATGATATAAATCTAATATTTTTAAAAAGATTGATTAAACATTTGATGTATTCGATAAAAATAAAGCTTGACATATCGTATGTTGTGAATTTGATCTTGAAATTCAAGGAAATTCCAAGAGATATATATATCTATAAGGAAAATAAAAAAATGGAATATTCAGATATGTCAATGGAACAATAAATTGACAATGTATAGCAAACTAATCCTAAAAATTTTCTTTGGTTAGGTATATTGATAAAAATTGAACTATATAAATGGAGTCTTGAAGAGGTTATGAATTCTTAATATAAATCAATAGGACACCAATTACAATAGGACAAAAAAATGGGACAAATGATAGCATGAATGATATAAATCTAACATTTTTAAAAAGATTTATTAGACGTTTGATGTATTCGATAACAACAAGGCTTGACATATTGTATGTTACGAATTTGATCTTGAAATTCAAGGAAATTCCAAGTGATATATATCTATAAGAAAAATAAAAAATGGAATCTTAAGATATGTCAATGGAACAATAAATTTACAATATTTGGAAAATTAATCCTAAAATTTTTCTTTGGTTAGGTATATTGATAGAAATTGGACATGCTAAATTGATGATAAAAAGACCAATTGTAAAATTATTTTACATTTTGAATTTAGATTATTTTAAAACATCGTAAAGAAAATCTATTATAATATTATCAACAAAAGGTCAAATATATTATATTAATATTACAACTTCAATAACATAACAACCAATCTAAGTACCAAATATTAGCAAAGATAAATAAATAAATAAACATATTTTATAACCAATAAAAAATGTAAAAAATTATTTTCTAACCTTATATATATTTATTTCATTTAATAATTTTTATAATAAATTCTATTATATTAAAGTAGAACAAGATGTATAAAAAGAAAATTTTAAAACCTAAACACACAAAATTTAAATTCTAAAAGTATTTATTTATCCTAACTCAATATTTAGATTCTTTCCTCTTTTCAAACAGTTCATTTTCAATTGGACTAGAACGATAAACATTAAATTAAATTGAAATTTGATGCAACTATTAAAAATCTCATCTACCCCACATGTCAAGTTCATCTCTGTATTGAATTTGACCTAATTCCATTACAACAATAAATCTTGTTGACTTACATCTTTGACTACATGTGAGGGTAGAAAAGCACAATCTATGTAACTAAGGACAATTTTGACTTGAAAATAAACTCCATATTGATTTGTAGAATATAATAATCAAGTTGGTGATGAAATTTGAGGGTTGAGAGATGAAATGGGTGATGTGTCATCATCTCATTTAATTCTTTAGAGTTTTCTAAGGGAGGTTTGGGATGGATAATCTCCTCTCGACTCACTTATTTGGGTGGATACTTGGAAGTTTCTTGAGAGGAAGAATCTTGTAATTTCCATAACTCATTAAGAAGATAAGAATGTCTGGGGAAAGATGAAATGTTAAGGTGACAAGTTTCACCTTAACATTAAAGTTATTTAAGAGTTGTTTTCTATTCTTTTTCCTTAAGTAGGTGCAGAAAGGGGTTCTTACATTTGTTTTCTTTCTCATTATTTTTTTCTTTCATCTTATTACTTTAATAGATGCTACTTTTGATTTAGAAATTTTTTTCTTGGAAGGCACATGAGAGAAATTCTATGGATTTGACTTGAAGAGAAGCTATGGTTAGTTAAGGGTATTTTTAACATGGAAAATTAAGGAGGTCTTCCTTAGAAATTAATTTAAAAAGGTTATCCTTCCTCACTCTTATTATTTTTTAGTACTCTTAAATGGAAAATATTTCTTGTTAAGAATGTTGTTTGAAAATAGAGGTGAAATATTGGATTTGTGGAATTTTAGTGTTATAGTTTCATTAGGTATTACTTAAGTGCATTTCATCCTTGGGTAATTGAAACTTTGACAATATTATGAGTCTTTGTATAGGCATGTTACTACTTACAAAATGTTATGAGATGTGGTGAAATTGCAAATCTTGGTTTTGGTGTATTTCCTTATCGAAGGAATTGTTAAAGCCTATTAAAGGTTTCATGATACCATGTTTGGATGGGTTGAGAGATTGTATTGTTCCATTGGCATGCATTTGGTTGGAGTCTCTCAATATCATTTTTGAAGATAGATGAGCACTTGAAGTTTATCACCCTTATAAATCTATAATTTTGAAGAATATTTATTATTTAGTCTTAATAGAAGGAGAATGTGTAATTATTCTTGTAATTTACATTTGAATAGCTCATATAGTACTTTGGTGACTAGAATAATATAAATTACATGTCTACTTTGTTGGATTTGATTATTAGAGTTGATTATTTGGTTATTCTATGAAGGATTTGTACTTGGAAAAATTAATTATTTGATTATTTGTAATGAATTTGAATTAATAAATGTAAATATTTATTTTTGGGTTTTTTGTAGGATATCATTTCGTTGGGTATATTAAAGTAATTTATAAATGTTCTATAAAATTAGATTATTCTTTTTGTTAGGTTCATTTGTGTTGTTGCAATATCGATCATGTAAGTGCATAATAGCAAATATTTTCCATCAATACCTATCATTAACTTTCCAGTTGCTATTATTAACTTTCCTTTCTATCTCCTCGCCAAACAAATACTAATATGAGTTATTCTTTACAAAGTACGTTCTTTATTGGTCAAAGATATAGAGTATGTGTATTGTATATGGTATGAGCTTACTTCTACACTATTTTTCTTTCACAAGAGCATCATTGTCATACCATAGATCATTAAGGCTAACAATGCCTCTCCTAATGTGTTCCCTACAAGGCCATTACAAATGCAACACATAATATAATGTAAATAAATTAGGAGAGCCATTGTTTTCTTTAAAGGTCTACTTTGTGACATTAACAAAATAGATAGATGGCCATATCCTTCAAATACATTTTTGGCATTCATTCCCTCTCTTCCCACATAGCTTTGTAAGAATCTTATGAGGATGCATTGCAAATAGATTGACCAATTTTTAACACAAGTGTACTAACAAAAGATGTTGCAAAAAACAAATATGAAAAAATGCGCCAACCTACCTTAGACAAGCAATTCTAGGTATATGAAAAAATAATTTGGTAATCTTTTCATTTGTAAATAGTACTTGTTTTCTTAAATATTTTTTTACATTTTTATTCTTCTCTAGATCTTGTTAAGTTTCACAACATCATATAACTCAACATGTATAGATTAACAATCCCTTCAATGTAGATTTCCCACACTTTTTAGTATAAGTTATATTCAGCTCTCTACATTTACTATGCCTTCAATATATTCAATTATAATAGTTCTCTTTTTATGTTGCATTATTCTACAGGTTGCTATGAAAACTGCCACAATCAAAGCCATACAATCAACATTGACAATTGCCAATCTCTACATCCAAGACAAATACACCAGCCAAATGCATATTTTAATTTTTTATATATATTTTTGTCTACAAAGTAATACTATATGGACTACAATTTAATCAAAATTTTAAACTGAAACATTATTTCCAATTTATAGTGCAAGATATTACATACACATGTTATATAAACTTGGCATTATATTACTGTATATTCCAATGTATGAGTAGAATAACAAAGTATTGTTTATATCATAATTTCAAATTTATACTGCAACATTTTACATGCACCTTTTATATGGTCTCAAAATTACTCTATCATGTCTCATTCATGACATCACACATATAACTTTATGTGCTATTAACTCGGTGCTCTTTTATATATTGTGTTACTCTACAATTTTCCTTTCTATAATATAAATTTTTACTTCACATATTTAACACAATATAGCTGTCACAATTAATTCTACTCATCATTAATAAATAACCTTATTTACATTTGGATAATTACAAATTATCTCCTATAATTATATTTTAATCAATGTGTTACTCATAATATATGCTTCTATATCATTACAAATAATACTAGATTCTAATGTTCAAGCTTCATTTTAAAATTTTGATATTTACCTTATTTACATTTTGCTAGTTACAATCTATCTCCTATTATTGGATTATAAGCAATCTGTTACTCATACTATATGTTCCTATATCATTGCAAATAATACTAGAGTTTAATTTAAAACTTCATTTTAAAATGTGATATTTAACATTTTATTTTTAAACCTTTTATATTCATTTATCTATAAATATATTCAATAATGTCAAATGTAACTGGACAAAATGATATTTAGATAAATTGTAATTTTTTACAAAAAGGTATGTATATAATATGATGCATTATACATTGCCATGTGCACTTTAAAAAATCAAATGAAGTCTTAGTCATTTCTTGTTTTCAACATGAAAACATTCAAAAAATATCCAAGCAATTTCACATTATAAGACCATGTCTAATTCCACATAAACTTCTCTTGTAAATTGCATAATGTTCATCGACTTATTAACTAAACATGCACATAGTAATCAATGTCTCTCAATATCTCTTAAAATTACAAACTATATAAACAAACAAATCTTTTATTATAATTTTTCTTCTTTACAAATAAACCTATATTAAAATGTTCACACTTATTTTTAACATATCGATATAATTAATAGTAATTTATCATACTTTCTATTAACCGCTCTATCACTAAATACCTTTAATATGAAATTAACATATCAATATAATTAATAGTAATTTACCATACCTTTTATTAATTAGTTTATCACTAAATACCATTAAAAAGAAATAATTAGTACACAAAAAATTATTTGCAAAAAACCTCTACTCTCTCTTGCAATTTTAACAAGTAAACAAAAAGAAAAGAAGAAAATAAGAATTAATATCTATCTATCTATCTACACACACACACACACACATAGATATTTACAACTCTCATTAAAAAAAATAAAATCAATTAAATGTTACTACTACATTTAATCACAACATCCTACTCTTCTCTAGATATTGTACTATTATTGCAACCACCTCTTCTATTTCCCCTTTATCTCCAAAAATACTTCCTATCCACGTTTTGTTGCATGCATTAAAAAATGTGCAATTAAGCTAGTTAGATTCTTTTCTCTTTTCAAATAATTCATTTTCAATTTGACTAGAACTATGAACATTAACTTCACTCGACTTTTGATGCAACTATTAAAACCTCCTCCTCCCTATGCATTAAGCTCATCTCTGTATCAAATTTTACGTAATGCCCTTAAAAAAATAAATCTTGTTGACTTACATCTTTGACTTAATGTGAGGACTGAAAAATATCACCAATGCAACTAAAGACAATTATGACTTGAAATAAACTCCATCTTGATTTCTAGAATATAATAATAATCATGTTGGTGATGAAAATAAAGGGTTGAGAGATGAAATGAGTGATGTATTATCATCTCATTTCACCCATTATATTTTGTTTAGATAGGTTTGGGATGAATAATCTCCTCTCGACTCACCTCTTTGGGTGGACACTTGGACGTTTCTTGAGAGGAAGAATCTTGTAACTTCCATAATTTATTAAGAAGATAAGAATGCTTGGGGAAAGATGAAATGTTAAGGTGACAATTGTCACCTTCACATTAAAGTGATTTATGAGTTGTTTTCTATTCCTTTTCCTTAAGTAGTTGTGTAAAGGGGTTCCCATAACTTTTTCATTTCTTTCCTTCCCATCTTCATATTTTATTTTCCTTTTCATTTTTTCCCCTCCCCATTTTCTTACTTTAATAAATGCTACTTTTGATTTATAAAATTTTCATTTGGAAGATAGGTGAGAGAAATTTCATGGATATGAATTGAGAAGAAGCTATGGTTAGTTAAGGGTATTTTTAAAATGGAAAATGAAGGAAGCCTGCCTCATAAATAAATTTACATGACCCATGCTTACTTAAAATTTATCAAATACTCTCCATGAATACTTTATTAGGTTATGAAGAATAAGTAAAAACTATACAAAGACATACTAAAGCTCCATGCCCTAAACAACTAAACTCTACCTTAATATGTGATAGTTAACATAACAAATCTTATAAAGCTACAAGAAATGACGACCACCTCAACATTCACATCCCTAATATGCTTACGACCAAGAGGGGTAATGTTGATTGCCAACTTGCTACTTCGAGGAAAGTTGTCCTCAACTACATTTTGGTATGAATTAAAGTCTGAAAAGAAGTTTGAAAGCTAACAAATTGAATTTTCTGACAATAAAAATGAAATATTTTATTCTTCTTTGGCTTTATTAAGATTTGAAGAATTCCTATTTTTGAATTGTTAATTTATCAAGAATTGAAAGAACGAGAGTTCTTTGCACCACTAAAAATTTCAAACATTTCACTATTTGCCAATTCGATCCATTAAGAAATAGAAAAACCTATCCATATACCATTACACGAAAAGGATGTACAACTATTAGTATTTATTAATATTTAGAAAAATTAATTAAGAAAAATTTAATAATATAAACAATAATTACTAACTAGGTCAACTTTGTGTCAAAATCGAGCACCGTTAACCTTTTCTATATTTTCTTGGAAAGGTGGCCTTGGTACACGGGCTCAGGTTGACCTTCGAACTTCGAACTAAAGACAATTTTGACTTGAAAATAAACTCCATCTTGATTTCTAGAATATAATAATAATCATGTTGGTGATGAAAATAAAGGGTTGAGAGATGAAATGAGTGACACTTTCACTCATTTCACAATACATGAACACTTTCGAACACGTGAACACTTTCACAATACATGAATCTTTTGCTTCTTCTTTATTTTGGTTACCCTTTCTGCACTGTGTTTATATTTTAAAAACCGGAGAGCTTTCTTATATTCTGGTAGAGGCGTCAGAAGGGACAACACGCAGAAGCAATGGAAACTTTGCTATACAATAAAAGGTAAATCTGCACCGTTTTATAGGCTTGCTTTACTCAAATTTATTTTCCCAATCTGAGGAGTATTTCTATTTCAATTTTGGCTCCTCCGGATTAATCCAACCAGTTGGCCATCTGCTTTGAATTTTGATATATTGTTGGTCATTATGTCCTAACAGGATATCGAAGTCCAGGTGGAGCTCGACGGTAGAAGGCTTGAGCGTGGTCCTTGTACTTTTCTTTCTCCCCACCTCGCTTATTGCCCAAACCCATACAAATTTCACCTTCAACCAATTCAGTGACTCCACCCTCGAATTGTATGGGAATGCTTCAGTGCAGTCCACCGCCATCTCCCTTAATGGTCGACTCCAATTCGGTATGGGCCGAGCTTTCTATCCACATCCTGTGCGTATGAAAGATCCTGCCTCTCTCAATTCTACTTTCTCTTTCAGCACAACTTTTGTGTTTACCATTCTTCCTTCTTCGCCTTCACAACCTGGGTTTGGACTGGCGTTTATGATGACGCCCCACAGATCTCTAGAGGGATTTTTCCCAAGTCCTTACCTTGGCTTGATTAGCAATTTATCAGTTATGGGAGATTCCTCTAATCATCTGTTTGCAGTCGAGTTCGACACATTAAAGAACCTGGTATTTCACGACATCAATAACAATCACGTTGGTGTGGATCTGAATGATCTCTGGTCTGTTAACTCTACGCCTCCAGGGTACTGGATTAACAGCACCCAATTCCAGGAATTGGATCTCAAAAGCGGACAGAATATTCAAGCTTGGATTGATTATGACAATCTTCATTTGGAGCTCAAAGTCACCATTGCGGAGGCTGGTCTAGAACGCCCACAAAAACCACTGTTATATATAAAGAATATGTCCCTCTCCAACATTCTAGAAGAAGAAATGTACATTGGCTTCGCAGCAGCTACGGCAAGCATTTATGAAGAGAATTACATCCTGTCCTGGAGTTTCGCTACAAACGGAAGCGCTCTGCCCCTGAATACATCTAATCTTCCATCCTTCAGACACGGAAAATCCAAGAGCTCAAACTCCAAAATGATAGCTGGCATTAGCACAGGTTGCGTTGTCCTCATCGTCCTGGTGGTGGCAGCATCAGTTGTGCGGTTGAAGAGAAGGCAGTACAGAGAAGTTATCGAAGAATGGGAAATGGAGTATTGGCCTCACAGATTTAAGTACAAAGGCCTACATATTGCAACCAAGGGATTCCGAGACGAACGGCTTTTGGGATCCGGAGGCTTTGGTCGGGTATACAGAGGAGTCCTACCGACAAACGGCCTCCAAGTAGCGGTGAAATGTATTCTCAGAGAAACCGATGATGGGGTGAAGGAATTCATAGCAGAAATCTCCAGTCTTGGTCGCCTTCAGCACCGAAACCTTGTGCAAGCAGCTGTTCATAGTTTATGACTACATGCCAAATGGTAGCCTGGACAAGATGATATTTGGAAACCCAAAAAAGGTGCTTGACTGGGATCACAGGTACAGAGTCGTCAGAGATGTGGCTGCAGGTTTGCTGTATCTTCACGAAGAGTGGGACCAATGCGTAGTGCACAGAGACATCAAGTCCAGCAATGTTCTGCTAGACTCGGAGCTGAATGGGAAGTTAGGAGATTTTGGGCTTGCCCGTCTGTACGAGCACAACAAAAATTCACACGCTACTCGTGTGGTGGGAACTTTGGGGTACATCGCACCGGAGCTGATACAGACAGGAAGGGCCAGCCCCGCCACAGATGTGTTCAGCTTTGGTATTTTTATGTTGGAGGTTTCTTGCGGAAGGAGACCATTCGATAACTCTCTCCACCCTGCTCAGACAGTCATAGCGAAGTGGGTGAGAGAGCTGCATGCCACAGGTAGTCTGATGGATGCAGCAGACCCGATTCTTGGTGGGCAATATGTTGAAGGTGAGATGGAGAGAGTGCTCAAACTAGGGCTGATCTGTTGGAATGAGACAAGTTGTACAAATACTTGAAGAGGAAGCTCCAATTCCAGGTTTTGAAGCCCCTTTTTATTTGGAGTTGAGCTCACCAAGCTGTGCTTCGAAGTCTGTTCCAGATTACAGTCACAGCAGTGATGCTTCCATTTCCAAGTCTTTGGACGCACGATAGGCTGAATGAGCTGCTTGTTACTCTTGTAATCTTTCTTTGGTTTGAAATACTTACAGGTGAATGTATTTGTACAAAATACATAATTATTGTTCCTGGTATAGCTTTTAATGTTAACATTCCCTTCAAAGTTGAAATTCGTTTGTTGTATATCTAGCGGAAAGGCATTAATTGTGGCTCAGGGTCGAATAACCATTTATTTATTGTCAGAGTGACTCTCTAATAACCGTTTAATTAAATAATTTCATATATATCAATAATTGATCATTTATGTATCATAGTTGATCATTTCTTTTTGCTTTTTCTAGCTTTTTAGATTCATGATTGGTTTTTTTGTGTACCACTATTGGAGATTTGTGAACCACTACTAGGACATTTGTGCACCACTATTAGAACATTTGCCCACAAGTGCTAGTGATTTTGAGTGAACGATTATTGGTGCAATGGGGGTCATGTATCGGTCGATACTTTGAAATGACCATTTTTTACCCTTTTGCACATAACAACTCCTACAACATGCATCATTAATATAGAGAATTCAATACCTTAGCTTTAAGCAATTAAGTTGCATACATAGACAACAATTTTTTTTTTATCAAAATCCTATATACCGTTTAAGAGATATAAGTGCGCAAAGTTAGCCATAGCCACTACTGTGCATTTCCCTTAATATCATTATTAATTTATTTATAATTTTAATGTAACATGGCACTAATTTCAGTAAAATTATGTCTAGGCCTAACAAATCAGCAAATCAACAAATCGGCAATTCATGTTCACCTTATTCGTACTTATTAATTTTTGTTTTTATTTATGATTTTAACATGTAACATTAAAATGTAAATTTGCAATATAATTAAGTGATTCTAGTTTAGATTTTTTTGAAACTTTTAAATTTCATACAAATTAAACATATAAAGAAATTATTTTTTATGTACACTGAAAATATATAATAGAATATATGTTCATAGTAATATAAAAGTGAAAAAGTAAACATGAAGTGAATTTAATAAAATATGACATTTTTAATTGCAAGTCAAATATGTTAGCCGAGTTTTGACAACATTATGAATGTTGAGTAAATAACTAACATAAACATATATTACAATGGAACAACAATTAAATAGAAAAAGATAACATGATTGATGTAGATTCAATATTGTATAAAAGATTGATCATAAGTCTCGTGTATTTCGCACTTAAAAGGCTTGACATAATGTAAGCAATAGATGTAATCTCTAAATTTACCAAACAATATCCATCTACAAGCAAAAATAAATCTTAAGATATATCAATTAAATTTATAGCATTTGGAAAATTACATTTCAAATGTTTATTTGATTAATTATATTGATAACAATTAAAAATGTTAAATCAATTAAATTTATAGCATTTAGAAAATTACATTTCAAATTTTTATTTGATTAATTATATTGATAACAATTAAAAATGTTAAATTGATAGTTAAAAAATCAAATTTAAATATATTTTATATTTGATATATGATGTAATTATTTAAGAATAAAATAATACAATATATTAACACCAATCAAATTTAAAAATATTATTAACTTAAATATAAAATAATCACACATTCATTATATAACGTTTATAAATATACTTATAATAATTAAAAAATCCTTTAAAAAGTAGAATTTACAAAATTTCGGTTACAGAAGTATTTATTAACCCTTCTTCTGAATGTCAAATATGTCCATTTTAAAATTGACTACCTAGTTAAAATCGTTTACTTCACTTGTGATGTAACTAGTAAAATCTCCTCCTCCTCACACATTTATTTTGTCTCGTGATCAGATTCGACCTAATATCATTTAGTTCTGAGTGCAACATGTTGACTTAATTCTTTAACTTCACGTGGGTGCTGAAAGAATTCACCATCTAATTAATGACAACGATTTTAGGTTGAGAAAATTCATCATCTCATTTTCTAGAATACAATAAGTCTTGGCTTCCTACTTATTTGCGCTGAGGCTAACCATGGTTGTACATGCATTTAGTTAACCATTATTGTCACTCTTTCTCATCCTTGCCCTTTCGTTCAATGCATAGGAGCTGGTTATACATGTATTAAAAAGTCTATTGAGAAGACTTTATTTCAATATAGTAATTAAATTAAAAATCAAAATATTCATGTATTCTAATTTTAAATTAATTATCAAATTTAAATAAAAAGTCTTGTTATACAATACCCAATGTTTAATATATCACAAATTTGACAGAAGTGAATTGGACATGTTAGACGAATAATAGGAAGAATAATTTTGAATATATTTTAAATTTTAGATTTTGAATAGCTAGCAATTGGACCTTGGTGTGTGATGGGTATGCAAAAGAAATATGAGAGGGGAGCATTAAATTTGAAATTTGAAATGAAATAAAGGAACATGTAACATTGATAATGTAAGAGAGAATTATTCATCTTTGTGGAGAGAAACAACCTATTTATACGCATAGAACATTACGATATTTGTTGAAAAAAAGAAGCTCTACATGCAAAGAATTACATGGGTGACAATTCTTGGAAGATATTGATCCTTAAATGAACAACATATATAGAAAAAATGTTACTGAAACAAATGCAGTGTTTTAAATATTTTAGACTTCATATTTTTCTAGTGGTCTTTGTAGAACTAGGAAAAAATAATTTATGGAACATACTTGAAACGCTTGTAATTAATATGTATTGTTTGAAGAATTTAAATTTGATAATGTTGCCAAGCATGCCTTGTCTTGTTTTTTGTTGAAAAATATATGATCTTCATTGTGTGTGTGTGTGTGCACGCATATCTTTCAAAAGTAAAGGCGGGGTGACTCTGAAGACCCCCAAGCTCATGAACTCTTGAAGTAGCTATGAATGTTAACCCTCGTCGATCAATGTTTCTAATGTCAACAATTTCTTTCTAAAGTGTAGGACCTTTTGATTCATGTATTGTTAAGACCCATGCAATTATTAGTGGTATTTGACGATGGTTACCACAACTGTTTGGGGTTACAGGGACATTTTTGGGTTGTCGAATGAATTCATGACTATCTATATGCATTTCCATTTCCTGACATGATTGAGTTAAAAGAATTTATAAATATAAAGTTAAGGAAGATTCATGGTGGGTGTAACATTATCTATCTTGGTGTATAATAAAAAATGGTGAGAAAAGATAAGAAGTAGATCACTCATCAACTCCTATGATATACATTGAAATAAAAAAATACCACAAAGAAAATCCGATTAGCACGACCAAGAGGAGAAAGGGTGCTAATGCAAGATCTATGTCATTGTAGGGTTTTGATTCCTAAAAGATGATAGATTTGATCTAATAAAGTAAGTGAAAGGGAAAAGAGATAAGAACAAGTGCACCTGGAAACAAGATGGATAAGGTAGGACTTTGAAACTAAATTTGACTATCATCAAAATCTTGGATAGTGTTGTAACTTCAGATTTGGAAGGTCGGGACCTAAATCTTTTTGTCCTGGAATTTTTTAGCCAAAAAGTGCAAGGACAAGTTGAGAGTCAACTTGTACCTAGCGAAAAGTGAAGAAATTGACTTGTTCCTAGTAGTGTCAAAATTGATGAAACTTTCCAAGATCATGTTTCTACACCTATACTTCTCATATGTGAGACTGCAACTCTGTAACCTATTCCTAGACACATTAAAATGGGGGAAAATGTTGTGGAAATGGATTTTCCTTGGTCAAACCCTTGTTTAAGAATTAACCTTGAAATTGAGTTGAAATTTTATAAGATAAAAATGGAAGCTAGATTTGAAACATAAATTACCTTATACCTTAATAGTGCAATATCTCTTTGGACGTGATCACAAGTGCTAATGTAATAGCTTTAACTCCACAAAAAAATAATAGGAAATCATGAAACCAAAGCCTTGAATGATGGATTTTTTAGTTTGCCACAATGCTTGATGAAGAGGAAGAAGAATGCCTTGAGGATTTTGAGGATTTTCTTGATTTCTTGTATGTAATCGTAGATTGTTCCTTGGTGGTAGATGAATAACTTGCACTTGATTAATGGATAATAATAATACATGATCAAATGAGGGGAGAAGATGTCCTTTTATACTAAACTCCCTCCATTTTGAGGCTCAAATTTGATCAAGGAAAAGGTCGCCTGTAAATCTAAACCTTGAAAGAAACCCCGCCATCAAGCCCCAAGCCAAATCTGGGCTTAAAAGGCTAGGGACAAGTTGACTCTCAACTTGTACCCTAACAGAGGAGAATAGAATGGTTCATTAATTTATTAAATGATCTTGTGCATCATTTTATACACTATTTTTATGTATTTTAATAAAGTCTACATAACTATAATCGTTACAAACTATTTTGTAACTGATAAATAGTTACGCAATCGATGCTATTATGCCAACATCCCCCCCTTAATACATTGATTATAAAGAAAGAAAAAAAAACCTTTCCCTAGGGGCCCCCCCTTAAGGTTTACATAGTTCAAAACATGTTGATTACATAATTTGTGAATACATATTTTGAGAAAATCTTCTTTTGAAGTAGAAAATCTTGAACCAATCAAAGCTCCATAAGTTGTCTCTTGACCCTTGGAAAGGTGTAGCTTCGAGTTATGTTCTTAAGCCTTCAATATCAAACTCTTGAATCACAAAGTCTGAATTATTCAACAATGATCCCTAAGAGATGTGATACATCTCTATCATTATGTAGTGACCATTAAAGGGTATAATTCTTGATTGCATACTCTGAAGCTCATTGGACATCAATCCATATTGAACGCAATAGCAAGTCCCAAACTTGTCTCCAAAATGAATCTTCACATGATATGTACTCTTTAAACTAGTCAGTATTAGAAATTAAAACAAAATAGAAAACAAAAAATTCCAAAAATACTTCTCATGCAAAAAACCATCCCAAACTGAGAAGCTGACTTGAGATTATGGAAGTCCTCGATCCTTTGATGCCACCAATCTCCAAAATTTAAGATTAAAAGTACATAAAAAGGAGAATCATTAATGATATCTCCATCATGTGATGTATCCTCCTCTTCAATTCAAGCAACATTTCTTTCATCATATTGTTCTTTTAGTTTTCTTTTCAAAATATCACTAGTTCTTGTTCTACAAACCCATGTTGTGTGACCTTTCAAAAATAGTGTCAAAGGAAATATACAAGCTCCATAAGTCCAATAAAAAAACATCATCAGGTGCATCCTTAACAAATATTGAAACAACACAATATCCTCTAATATCTATGGTAACTGCCTTGATCTCCATGTTGTGTCTTTGACTCCTTACAAAGAATAGATCCTCTTTTATCACTAGGTGATACGCTTCCAACAAATAGGTTTTTAAAGAGACAATAAATTAATTATTGATCATGATCTCAATGATATCATTGATGGAAAGAACATGAATGCAATGAACATACTTAACATTAAGGGGTCGGTGAATAGAAACTATTTCTTCCATGAAAATTATAATATTCAAGAATGCACAACATTATTCATTCTCACACTTGGATGAGTATATTAAACACCCTCAATAATATGAGCAAAAATAATAGTGTGTTAGCCCAAAGCTATTTCAAAACCTCATAAAAAATGCCATTAATGTGCAACAATATCACCTAATCAATAAGATATTATACCTGAAGAATAGCTTTCCTAAACACATGCCATTTGAAGGTCCAAAAAGTGCTACAAGAATGTGAAATCAATGTGGGAACCCATCTACACTAAATTGGGGCTAAAATGAGCACCTAATAAGGGTGCTTACTTTTTAGGATGATCATTTATCTCGCAATTTTGCAGGAGTATGATTCCACCACATACTCATGATAAAGTAGTTTAGAAAGAGATAAAGATGTAAATCTTGGAAAATCTACAAGGAGATAATACATCACTAAGATTAAGGACACAAGCCCCTGAACCAAGGATCTTAAATCATACATCCATATGCAAGGATACAAAAAAAATAAAAATCCTAGAGCTTATTAAGATTCCAAGTCAACTAGTTGAAGAGAACTTGCTAAATAAAATGTCTCAACCGCTAGCATCATGCTTAGAAAGATATTGTAAATGCATAAATGCTCACCTGAAAAGAGAAAGAGAACAAATCAAATATGAGATAAGACTCCATGATTCAGTAAGATAGAAAAGTGTTTTATGCTATGGAATCATAGAGGAGAGACCAAGACAATCATGGATGGCACATGCTAGGCAGTTATGTTGGACTAGGTGATCCATGTGTGTGTGTGTGTGTGTGTGTGTGTGTGTGTGTGTGAGAGAGAGAGAGAGAGAGAGAGAGAGAGAGAGAGAGAGAGAGAGAGAGTAGATGGTATAGCCCATTCTAGTCAACTCATGAAAAATTTATATAAATGGAAGGTTGAATGGTCTATAAAAATGTGTTATGATAGTCAACCCATGAAAAGGATAGGTCAAATGGTCTTGAAAATTGTGTTATGCTAGTCAACCCACGAACATGATAGGTCAAATGGTCTAGCAAATTATGTTTAGCTAGTCAACCAATCTTTAAAACATATGAAAATGAGAGGTCAAATGGGCTAGCATGTTGTGTTATGCTAGTTCTTAATTGGTCTTATTAGGCATGTTAGGTTGTAATTTCTCTTAATATGTTCCATTAGGTCGTAATTGGTCTTAATTGGTCTTAATAAGTCTTAATAGGTTCTAATAGGTCTTCGTCGGTGTTATTTGGTCTTAATTGGTCTTAATTGGTCTTGATTGGTCTTAATAGGTCCTATTAGGTCTTAATTGGTCTTAATAGGTTGTATTAGGGCTTATTGGTCATGTTAGGTCTTAATTGGTCTTAATAGGTCTTATTAGTCCCATTAGGTCTTAAGCGATCTTACTATGTCTTAAGTGGTCCTAATAGGTCTTAAGGGTCCTATTACATCTTATTAGGTCTTAATTGGTCCTAATTGATCTTAAAATGTCTTACAAGGTCTTATTAGTCCTATTAGGTTTTATTAACTTCCTATTAGGTCCTATTAGGTCTTATAGGTCCACTTAGGTCTTATAAGTCGCATGTTAGGTCTTAATTGGTCCTAAGGGGTCCTATTAGGTCTTAAGTGGACCTATTGGGTCTTAAGGGTCCTATTAGGTCTTAATTGGTCAAGTAATAGGCCCTAATTGGTCTTATTAGTCACATGTTAGGTCTTAATTGGTCTTAATGGGTCATATTAGTCCTATTAACTCTTAAGGGCCCCTATTAGGTCTTAGGGATCCTATTAGGTCTTATTAAGTATTAATTGGTCTTAATAGGTTCTAATAGGTATTAATTAGTGTTAGTTGGTCTTAATATGTCCTATTATTCCTATTAAGTCTTAAGAGGTCCTATTAGTTCTTAAGGGTTCTATTAGGTCTTATTACTAGGTTTTAGGTCTTATTAATCATCTTAGGTCCTAATAGGTCCTATTAGACCTCTTATTAGTCCTATTAGATCATATTAGGTCTTAATTGGTCTTAAGGGGTCCTATTAGGTGTTAAGGGTCTTAATCGGTGTTATTAATTATTAGGTCCTATTAGGTCTTATTACTCATGTTGGGTCTTAAGGGGTCCTACTAGGTCTTATTACTCATGTTAGGTCTTAATTGGTCTTATTTAGTATTACAATATCATGCATACACGTTTCAATAAGATAACTCCTAACCATCCACTTGAGAGAGAGAGAGAGAGAGAGAGAGAGAGAGAGAGAGAGAGAGAGAGAGAGAGAGAGAGAGACCTTGTTTCTTATGATAATATCTTGCCAGTGATTCTTCACATAGTCTTTGTCCGGTCTCAGGTGAATAATTTTGTGTAGTCTTATTTACCCTTCTCTTTTTATTTCCCATCGCTTTCCCTTGCAAAATTGCTCCACTAAAATTTGACAAAATTAAAAAAATACACTTCCAAATTTCTTCCTTCTCTAAAATGTGAATTATTCTACAACTTTTGAATTTAAAAAATAAGGAAATTTTTTATTTATTTATATATTGAGATCTATACGAGCCTAAAAAATCACTAAATTGGTCAACCGAGGTTTCTATCAAAAGTCAATTACTACTTTTGGTCGAAAGTACTTTAGTTAAGACTTTAACCATGCAAAGAAATTCAAGTACTTTCGATAGAAAGTACTTTCAATCGAAACCTATTAGTTTCGATCAGAAGTACTTTCTCTCGAAACCTCCATATTAGGCCCAGTTTGCAAAGGCCAAGAAATTTTTGAAGATTTCATGGCTTTGGGGCTCAATTACAGGCACAAATGGAACATTAAGGATATGCCCTTTTGCATGGCACTAGTGCTCAAAATGAGCTTTCTAATGGTTATAAATTTGATAAATTTTGAGTTGATTATGGGTGGCTGCAAGAAGTTGGGTCCCACTTTTGGCCAAAAAGTGGAAGTGTTTTCTCTATTTTTCAAAATTTCTGTCAATTGATGTCCAAATTTGAAGCACTTAAAGATTGAATCTTGAAAAACTTCAGTAATATAAAATTTAGTGCTCGGAATCTAGTTTTCAAATATGTAATTTATTTGAATACCCACATGGTATAAATTGAATTTTAGTATGCATGTCTAAAAACCACTTTTTCAAAATGTCTGTTTCAGGACCACACCTCACGCGTGTACGGACACCCTTTTTTGAAGTAAATGAATGTATTTTTGGGAATCCTTTTGGGAAAAGGTACCTAAAACACTGAAGATTGATGAGAATATTTTATCTTATTTTTTTACTAATTTTTTTTTTAAAATTTATTTTTAATTGACTATAAAGTATATTTTTTAAACCTTTGGTGTACAGACACCATAATTTGATGATAACTTCACTTTTTTTTCAAAAAAAACAAAATTTAAATTGAAAAGAATTATATGTAGTTTGATGACATATAACTCATTTTTCAAAAAATAAAAAATTTAAAAAGTTATTAAAGTTTTAGTTAACCTTGGTATTTCAAGTTTAGGTACCACGTTGGCTTGATAAATATTGTATAAATATTAAAATTCATCATATCACTATAAAATTTATATTTTTATAATCTGCACAATAAAGGCTAAAATGGGTTTTCATTTTGTCAAAAAATTCATTCGGGAAGTTGTCTTAAAAATTATGGCAAGGCAGAAATTTTACTCTGTAATGCCTTAGCCATTTTTTTGCAGGGTCAAGCACAGGCTTGGTGGGACCAAGCCTGTCCCAAACCAAAACCCAAGCCAAGAGGTAAGGTTCCCACCCATAGATTTACAAATCGGGTGCCCGTTATTTAAATTCAAATAATGGGCACCCATTTTGTAAATCTAAAACGGGCACCCATTTCTTAAAGAACCGTTGCAATAAAAAAAACCAGACTGTGGGCCCGATCTAATGATTGCAACTTTTCATTTTGTTTTCTATCAATTCACACCAGACGAAGAGAATATTTCTGCCAACATTCTTTTTATTTGTCTTATTTTGAATCTGACATTCATAAAAGATTGTTTCAATTTGAATTTTGGTGCAAAAATGGGATCAAATCAACGTAGAAAGAGGTTAAAGAAGAATCTAGCACCTGAGGAGATTGCAGAAAATAGAGAGGAGGCAAAATGACAACAAGAAAGAAGAGAAAGACTTCAAAACCCAAATAATGTTGGAGCATCGAGTTCAACAATTGTTTCAAAAGAGGAGGACAATGAAGACACCATAATGGATGTAGAGGTTGAAGAAGAAAAATCAGGTGCATCTTCTAATCCAGTATTGGATACAGGTATGTCTTCGCATCCAATTGTTACAACTTATTATGATAAAGATGTTCATGATTTGCTAGAAGCAGGTTATAATAGAAATGATTTAAATTTTATTCCTGAAAAATGATTAACAAGTTTAATTGCACGTGAAATTTTAGAAATTAGTAATGTTAATCATAATGATAAAGGAATTGAAAGTCAAACCCCAATTGAAATTGAAAATCAAACACCAATTCAAATTGAAATCAACAATGTAAATGTAGACATAGAAACACCGATTGAGAAAGAAACTCATTTGAATGATAATGAAATAAATGAACAATTTCAATTAAAATTTGATGTGTTAGACAATCTACATGGTTTGGTTTCATCGAGATAGATTAGGACACATGCGAGTAGATTGTTTAGACGATTTTTTTATAATAAGAAATTTGGGTTTCAATGTCAATTAGTGTTACAATTAATTAAAATGTCTAAAATGCGAAAAGTGATGAAGAGGTTAGGCATTTATGTGAAAACTAAGAAGAAGGATGAGTCTCTAAAACAAGTTGTATCAACTATTGCAAGTGCCTTCAACACAATTGGAAAGAAAAGTCATTCTAAAGATAGTAATACGGCACGGCAATCAATAACAACAGCTTTAGTAAACAAAACTACTACTGATAAAAGAATGATTTCAAACATAAGTGGATATCTTAATATTAATCGTAAAACTTTAGCAAGAGCTGTAAAGAGAATAGTTAACTTTGAAAGTGATCTGACAAACCATTTATGGACCTTCAGTGGCAAACTCCTGAGGTCTGACATGAAACTTACTGGTGAAGTCAAAACTTTGATTAAAATTTTTTGGCATGATAATACAAGAGTATCCCCTAATGCCAGAGATGTTCTTAAATTACGAGTTGGTTCAAAAGTTCGTGATCCACATCCAAAACACCTTTTAGATATGACTCAAATAGAATTGTATAAAAAATTTGTGGATGATAAGGTGTTAACTATTAGTATTAGTCAAAGATCTTTTGAAAAATGTAAACCATGGTATGTAAGGATTAACAAAGAAATAATCACCTGTTGTTGCAAAAATCATGTTCAATTTCATTATCATTATGATATTTTTCGATCTATACGTTCTACTATGCATACTAATGAAATGTTGTAGGAATGTGGTATAAATATACCACCTAAAATTGTAAAGGAGTTTATATCATATTTGTTTTGTAACCCACCTAATGAGCAATTTTATCTTTTGAATGCATGTGTTTCTGGTGTATGTGATGTATGTGGCAATCTTATATTATTAGATGAATGTTTGCATGAAAATATTTCATTTGATTTTGGACAACAATTAGTTGATGTACAAAGATTTAAAACTGTTGAGTATCCATTGAAGGATGGAAATTTTGGAAAACAGTGTGACCTAATAACTGAAAAACTTAGTGTTAATGCTTTTATGAATGAATTCAAGAGTAAGATCATACCTAAATATGTGAAACACTCTCACAATTCTAGATGGCTTGATGGACAATTTTGCATATGCAAGAATACATTTCCAATTGGTAGTATACTGTCAGTTGTTGACTTTGCAGAGAACTACATGCTTGCACCACAAGATGAGATCCAACCACAATATTATAATTCAGTGCAAGTAACAATTTTTGTTCATATTGTCTATAGACATGCACCTGATAGTACAGAAGAGGATCAAAAAATATTGAGAGTACCATTTCTATATGAGTGATAATAAGTTACACTCATCGGAGTTTGTCCAATATTGCTTTAATACCTTTTATGAAAATTTAAGGGAGAGAGAAATTCATATAACACAACATCTAATATGGTCAGATAATTGCACAGGACAATTCAAGAATGCTAGAATGTTTTATTGGTTGAGTAGGATGCACAAGAAAATAAATATCCAACATATCTAGAGTTTTTTTGAGGCTGGACACGGGAAGGGAGAACATGATGGTGATGGTGCATGTGTTAAGAGAGCCCTTTGTAGAGAGCAACTCAAATTTGAGGAAAAATCAAAATTTAAAGATGCATGTGCAATTATTGAATGGTGTAAAACAAGTTTGTCTACAAGATCAAGTCAGAACTCTAGAATCAGGCATTTTTTCTGGCTAGTTGAAGAGAAGAATATCTTTTCAAGATATGATTGTAATACAATCAACGGATCATCTAAATGGCATTCATTTAGGAGTTCTAATTCTAACACTTGGACTATATGGACTAGGGAGCTTGCATATTTTTGTCAATTTTGTGTTGCAGGTGAATGTGAAGAATGCGAGAATACAGAATGGGTTGAAGAATGGCAACAAAAATCGTTAACACCTAGTGAGAGACAAGATGAAGATGTTATAATAAATGAAGACCTGGATCATGCCTTTGCATCAGAAGATTATGATCGTGTTTCAGATCTCATACAACCTGGTAATTTAATACAATTTATTGTAAAACTTTAAATTATATATTAGTTACATGTGTATGTCATATAATTTATGATTATATATATATTTGAATTATAAACCTTTAATTTGAACAAGTTTTATTTACAGTGCACATGTACTTAATTTGGTTTTGCAGGACATGTGTATGCTATTGTTGCACCTGAGGGTAATGAAGAGCAGACAAAGTATTGGTTAGCTCGATGTGTAGAACCCAAGAAAAAGTTGATATGTCATCAAGTAGATGATGATAATTTTCAGTATCCAATTGGGTCTATTGTGGTAGTTGGTACATGGCTACACAAATACCTAACAAGAAGGAATGGTTTACCAGCTTTTGAAGACTACCAATTAGAAAAGAAGATTATACACTATTCCCATTTGGTAGTGGCAACAAATATCAAATTGGAAAGATACAAAGGGAGACCTGCTAATAAAATTTTATGGACACTTTCAATGGAAGAGCATGAGGCAATCATAGATGCATTACTGAAAAGAGAGGATGCTAATGGTACATTAGGTTGAATCAAATTTATACATGTAAGTTTTTATTCAATTGTCTTATTAACTTTAAAATTAAAATTAACTTTAAATAAACTTGAGTACATAAATTCTAACATTTCAACATGTTTATTTTTATGATGCAGTCCATGTTGGGAAGAACATCTAGATGCATTGCAGAAAAGAGAGGATGTTGATGGTACATTATGTTGAATCAAATTTATACATGTAAGTTTTTGTTCAATTGTCATATTAACTTTAAATTAACTTGAGTACACAAATTCTAACATTTCAACATGTTTATTTTTATGATGCAGGATGTCAGGAAGAACATAGATCTGCATTGCAAAAAAGAGAGTATGTTGATGGTACATTAGGTTGAATCAAATTTATACATACATAAGTTTTTGTTCAATTGTCATATTTGTATATGTTTTCTACACATCTTCTTTGAAGTGTCATAATTTATAATTTAGAGATATAGATTTGAAATTAAAATTAAAATTAACTTTAAATGAACGTTTATAAATTCTAACATTTCAACATGTTTATTTTTATGATGCAGGATGTCTGGAAGAACATAGACATGAACTATTTATGTAGTACAATGCACTCTTGTATTCGTACAATTTTGGGTTAATAATTTAAGATCACATGAACTCACTTTTATACATCGAATTTTGTTTTAAATATTTAAGTTAAATTCATAACTTTGTATTCACCTAATTTTGTTGTTACAAATATTAAACTATGCACATTGGTTAGATTATGTTCACTTAATAGATCTCATTGTTTAATAGTTATTAAGTTTGTAATGTATCCATATTATTGTTGTCAATTTTACATGTATTAATAGATGTCATTGTTAGATCTAGATGATTTTTTTTATAGTTAATCAAAGTGTTCATATTACTCAAGTAACACGTATCTAGATATTATACTTAGATCAATTACACATGAATTAATAGATCTCATTGTTAGATAGATATTTTTTTAATGATAAATTGATAAATTACATAACAAGTCCTGATTAAGATAAATTGATAAATTACATAACAACTCATGACTAAGATAAATAACATAACAAGTCCTAAAATAATTTACATGTATCATAATGTCCATCATATCAACTCATGATATATACATACAATCACAAAACAAAGTCCTACTCTAAAAACAAGTCCAAGTACAATATATAATAACAAGTGGACTAGTATATAATGCAAGTCCTACTCTAACAACAAGTAAAAATAATATGAACAAGCCTAAACAAGCCTAAATAGTCATCATAAAACAAGTCCAAATAGTCATCATAAAACAAGCTCAAATAGTCATCATAAATAAAATGAACAAGTCCAAATAGTTATCATAAAACAAGTCCAAATAGTCATCATAATCTAACTCTACTCATCTAGCTGATCTACAGTCCTCTTCACTCCACGTGAAGAGGATTGCGATGCATCAACATGCTCTATCTGGTCCTAAGTATCTTGATCCTACTTTGTTTGGTCCTGAGCACCATGATCCTGCTCTGTCTGGTCTTGAGAACCCTCATCCTCAACTACATGAAAAGTGGACGAAGCCAACTCCTGTAAAAAAATTTAGAGTACAAATTAAAAATTATTTAAATTAATCATCTAAGATCTAGATACACACAGGACATTGAAAAAGATCTAGATACACACAAGACATTGAAAAATTACTTAAATTAATCATCACCTCAAAGGATAGTGTTGATGGATGCATTTGGCTTAATCATGTAGCCATGCCAAGACTCATGGCGGTGTCAACCTGAACAACATATATAAAGCATGAGTCAAACTTATAGTACATATATACATAAATTATAAAGTATATATAACTTGATTAAATATATAAACATGGAATAAAAACATGTGTACATTACTTGTGTGTGACACATAGCTAATGTCACCGATGAGTGAGGACGTAAATGGGATTGTGCAACATGAGACAATCCAAAAGCCTACAATTACAAAAAAATAAGTGTGAATCAAAGTTGTACATAAATTAGTAAGATACAAATACTTAAAATTAATAAATGAAAAACATACTAAAAGTATATGCGGCTGACTCTCGGTGACTGGTGGGCCAGAGAATGAAGGACTGCCAATCTCATTCGTACATGAGAGACCCTACAAAATCACAAAAATATGTCAAACACATTATCAATTAAAGTTTATTTTGTTTAAAGTTTAAATGTATCAAGATCAAAGTGCATACCGCGAATGGAGCACCAAGATGTTGCGGTGTCGATGTCATATGATGATGGCTAATGAATGTTGGAGGGTCAACCCTCCTCTATTCACAGAAAAATCCACATGTTATGGCTCATAATTGTATAAATAAGAAATTTAATATTACGCTATATTTAAATTATAATTAAATTTACCTGTGCGGGATGATCATCGTCTGCATTGAGGAAATCAACATATGATGAGATATCATCTCTGGCATCACCATGTGCGCCATCATCATCATCGGCATATCCACCATGTGCACCACCAGCATCATCACCATATCCACCATGGGCAGCATGGGCAGCATCAGGATCAGACTGGGGACCCATACATATACCCCCACAACTAGTGCAAACATGTGCTATCCTGGGGGTAGTCCTCACCTGGGTCATGTGCTGTAACAAATTGCCCATAATGGCACTCAAAGAACCAAGAGATGACTGCACTGCTCAATGATAGATAGGTGTAGGAAGTACAAGAGTTGGAAGAGGAATGAGGGGCTCATTACGCACATGATTTCTAGTTCTGTCACTCAATTTGGCCCCTGGCCTATCCTGTGGCATGCTCCGGCCAACCCCCTGAAATGCTCTCATGTCAAAATAATTAGGTTTCTTACCCAATTCAAACTCAGCCCATAATTTCTTCAAAAAATAAAGTGGGACGTCATGATTAGCGTGTGGTGGATGGTCAAATACCATCCACCACTGGTCCCAAAAATGCTCTGCTATCCCAGGGTGTCTACACCATCTAATGGAAATGTGTGGCTTCTTGCCAACTATCTGCTCACCCGTTGTAGGGTTCAAAAAATAGCGTGCCAAATCATTTTTTGTAATTTTTAACTTATTAACCTCTTTATAAGAGAGGCCATCAACATAATATACATGCATAGACTCCCTCCATGACTCAAAACTATCAATCTCATTTTCTAATGTCTGTATGGAATCTACTACGCCTTGCATGCTATCTGCAAGGCGTAGTAGCTGGACAGACGGATATGGATCATGCCTAATAATGTTTGTCTCTCAAGATGTCCTCTACATTTCTCCTAATATTATCTCTGAGCTCTCTAGGTGGAGGTGGAAGTGGAGGTGGAGGGGGGGTGGAGGTGGAGGAGGAGGTGGTGGTGCATGCTGACCTATAAGCTCATCAATGTGAAAATCATCCATATTGTCAATCTGCGTACAAATAAAAACATGATAATTTACAATTAACATATTGTAAAATATATTTTACCTTACAACTTGAATGACTTAAATAATCAAAACTTAAGAGGAGAGAGAGAGAGAGAGGGGAAGAGAGAGGAGAGAGAGAGAGAGAGAGAGAGAGTTAACATGATAATTTACAATTAACATACTGTAAAATATAAAACATAAAAACTTAAGAACAAATAAAAACATGATAATTTACAATTAACATACTCTAAAATATATTTAACCTTACAACTTAAGAGAGAGCGAGAGAGAGAGAGAGAGAGGAGGGGAGAGATAGAGGAGAGAGAAAGAGAGTGAGAGAGAGAAGAGAGAGGAGAGAGAGAGTGAGTGAGAGAGTGAGAGAGAGGAGAGAGAGAGAGAGAAGAGAGAGAGGCAAGAGAGAGAGAGAGAGAGTGTGTTTGTGTTTTTAAATTTATGTTTTGGTTGAACTAAATTTATGTTTTGGTTTTCTAAATTTATGTTTTGATTTTCTAAGTTTAGGGTTTCGTAAATTAACTTTTTATCTAGGTTTACGTTTTTGTTTTATTATCTAGGGTTTTAGTTTTCTATGTAGGGTTTTTCAATGTAATTTTGTATACCTAAATTTTACCAGTTTTCTACTTTAGTACAATAATTTACTTGAAGTAAATTGAAATAAAAAAGAATTACAACTTTGAAAGATAAAATATAAAATTAAATTTATGCAATAATTTTGAAAATAACATTAAACACAGCATGAACTAAATTTATGTTTTGGTTTTCTATTTATTTATATTAAATGATTTTCTAAAATTTGGTTTTCTAAGATAATAAAAAACAATAGTATGTAGAGAGGAGAGAGGGAGAGAGAGGGAGAGAGAGGAGAGAGAAAGATGAGAGAGAGGAGAGAGAGTGAGAGAGAGAGTCTGTGTTTTTAAATTTATGTTTTGGTTGAACTAAATTTATGTTTTGGTTTTCTAAATTTTTATTTTGATTTTCTAAGTTTAGGGTTTCGTAAATTAATTTGTTATCTAGGTTTATGTTTTTGTTTTATTATCTAGGGTTTTGGTTTTCTATGTAGGGTTTTGCAATGTAATTTTGTATCTACCTTAATTTTACTAGTTTTCTACTTTAATACAGTAATTTACTAAGGAAATTGAAATTAAAAAAAATTACAACTTTGAAAGATAAAATATAATTAAATTTACGCAATAATTTTGAAAATAACATTAAACTATACATTTTTTAATTAAAAATAACCTGAAACTACACATTTTAAAAAACAAAAATCATAAAAAAATAATAAAAAAGAATAGTACATACCTGGAAGATGAAAAAAATGGCAGGTGGGGTCGACAGGGGAAGCTAAACCGGGTACCCAAGCTATACCAAACATGATTCCATTTTCACTGTGGATGAAAATGACAAGAATTTCATTTAAAACAAAAAAATATATAGATTTTCAAAATGAGCTCTCGATTTGTTCAAATCGGGCGCCCATTTTGAACAAATCGGGCGCCCATTTTGCTTTGGGTGCCCGATCCTAAACGGGCGCCCAATTTGAAAAATTGCTTTGGGCTCCCAAAGCTAAACAGGTGCCCGATTCGTAAATATCAAGCGCCCGATTTGTATTACTTGTTTTCCTCCACCGCGGACTTCCGTGGAATTGGCCCCCAACTCCGAACACACACCCTATGTACATATTTTTTTTACGTCAATCAAATGTAGGCTTCTTACCAAAAAAGTAAAAAAGAGAAAAAAAATAGTAAAAAATAACAATGCCCCTGGTATTGAAGTCTTCTTTCTATTAAAAAAATTGAAATTAGACAATTACATGACAAGTTACAAGTAAAGGAAGTTACAATGTATGTCAAAATTACATTTTAGTCAATTTCAAACATTAATAAAATGTGAAATACTATTGATAAAGTCATAAAACCAATTCCAAGTTCTAGATATGGATGTTGCAAAATGAAATTTGAAAGAACCACATTGATATCTATTTTAGAAGAAAAAGTTATGCTTTACCAAAACAATGTCACTCTTTGAGAATGATGTTTTCAGTAACATGCCACTTTTTGTGGGAGAAAGAAAAATTGATTCAAATCAATTCCAAAAAAAATTTAAAAATATATTTAGAATGTACACAAAAAAACCTAAAAGACTCTAATTTTATTCATCTTCTGATTTGTAAAGGTTTAGCGATAATAAACATCTGAAAGTGAAAGGATTTTTTTCAAAATGTAGAGTTTAGTGTTCATTCAGGCAAAAAAGTGTAACCCACTATTGTGGATTCACTCCATTGAAAGGTAGTCTCTCTAACAATATCCATACGTCACTTAAACTTTTATGTCACCTACTGGTGAGGTAGATCCATCAATAGATATTAATGACCTTGATTCAAATAAGAGTGAGTAGATCAATGAGGCTCCTAAAGACAACTTTGTTTTGGATGGTAATCCTAAAGTTGTTTAGGGGAATTTCGCTCCAAGTAAGAGCATACCAATTAATGGGATTGACCTTAAAACTAGGGGCTTGTTGAATAGTTAGATAGATGCATGAACTCCCAATAGATACAATCATTTAGAGGAATTTCTATTCAACATAAGAAATTTTGTAGGTTCTCCTTCTCCTCCTCCTCATAACAATAAACTAACAATATAATTAAAAGTAGAACGAGAAGAAAAATAGGGAATAAAAAGAAGGTATATGATTAGAAACAAAACAAGGAAGACCCTCACCAATGGAGACTAGGCATAGAGAGGTAGCCATAAAAATAACCATTGGAAAATAAGGGACCCTTGATAGTGCTTTAGGGGTAAATAAAAATAGAAAATGAAGATAATATATTGGAACAGTAGAGGGATGCACATACCTCACAAGAAATACATTGAGAAATGTTTGATTTTTGACAATAAGAGTGGCATGTTATTGTTTCAAGAAATTATGATGTAAAATAATTTAGGAAAAGTTATTGAGAAAATTTGGTTCAATGGTATATAAAGTTGTAGATCTAATAAAGGTGCATTGGTAGGAATTTTTGCCATTTGGAGCACCTTAACTATCAAAGGGAGTATGATTGAACACTACAAGAACAACATCATTGTCACTTTTTAACTTAGTTTCCGCCTAGGGCTAGTGGAACCTATCCAATGTGTATGCTCCAAAATCTCAAGCTCTTAGGAAGATCCTAAGATAAAATAATACTCTTAGAGAACTCTCGTGTTGAATACCATTGGATGATGGGGAAATATTTCAACACCTCTCTTTTTCACTCAAAAAAATTGGGTGGGTTGGAGGACTTTTCTAATAACAAGTTGGATCTTTTAGATATTTTAAACAATGCTAGGATAATAGATGTTGACCTTAAGGAAACCTTTTTCACCTAGTCTAATAGAAGACTCGATGTTGATCTTATTTAGGTAAAACTAGACAAGTTTGTCATTTCAAATGGGTGGAATATTCGACAACATCTTTCTCTATAGGCCCTCCTTAGGACTATTCAAACCACAACACACTCCTACTATGTTGGGAGATCTATCCTAAGAGTGGTCCCTTTCCTTTTTAGTTTGAGATTATGTGGATATTACATCCTAATTTTAAGGATTTTATTGAGGCTTGGTGGAATAGTCTTGTCATACATAATCACATATTTAGAGTAGCCTCTAAACTCAAAATTGTAAGGAATAAGGTCAACAAAAGAAATATCTTTTAAGAAAAAGGAATAGTTGACATTTGAGCTTTAAGCTATCAACAAAATCATAGCTATAAGACATACCAAATAGGATACTTCGGTAAGATTGAGGTATCTTACAGATTAATGACATGATATTTCACTAAGAGAGAGATATCTTACATATTTATTGACTAAAATCAAATCAAATCGAATCCAGAAACAAAGCAATGTACATTGATATTCTTTTCTAAAAATATATATTTTTACAGTTATTCAAAATAAAATTTATAATACATTAAGCATTGGCCTGCAGTGCAGTGGTTGCTACTTCTATTTGTAATAACAAGATCTAGTGTTCAATTCCCGAAATAGAAGCTTAAATAAAATTTAATATTAAAAAAAAATTATAATACATTAGTTTTTCATTTCTATATCTATATATTTATTAACTTAATTGAAAAAAATAAAATTAAATACATTCATATTCCTATCCGTCAACAATAATAAAGATATTACACATCACACTAACTAATCCTATGTAAATGGCAATGTTAAAAAACATAATTGTGTATTTTGTACAAATACTTGCATCGGTAAGTATTGTAAACTAACAAGAAGGTTACAATAGAAACAAGAAGCCACAGAAAGATTGATCTTATGCAGTGACACCGCCAAAAACAGAGTTTTACTTGGAAATGGAAGCATCTGTGATGCACCTGTACTATGGAAGAGATTTCCAAGTACTACTGGGTGAACTTTTATCCATATATAAACGGAAACTCAAAACTTGGTGGTGACGATTGGAACAGATTATCCCTAGTTTCATCATATAATGTTCAGAATAAATTTGAGTAAACCAAGCTTACAAAATGGTGCAAATTTACCTTTTAGCATATAGAAAAGTCTCCATTACATCTGCGTGATGTCCCTTGTCACGCCTCTAGCGTAATATAAGAAAGCTCTCTGGTTTTCTGAATATAAAATAGTGGAAAAATAAAAGCAAAAATGAACGATTCATGTATTGTGGTGGTGTCCACGTGTTTAAAGGAAGACCCGAGCTTGAGAACAATAAGTTAAAGGCGACCTTTGGAGGAAAAGATAAGAAAGGTTTCAACAGAGCCAGATTGTGAAATAAAGCTGAGTACCAAGTTAGTAATTATCGCTTACATAATTTTGTGATTTTTTTTCGATATTAATAGGCATTAGATACTTTATTTAATATAAATGAAATATTTATTATAAGTATTTGATAAAAAATGTTAATATAGTGTAAGAACAATTTTAATTGTAGGGTGAGTCTAACAAGGGTTAGGAAGATTAACATTTGTATGTTAATTGTAAGGATGAATTTAAAAAATTTAAAAGAACACATAAAAATCTAAAAGACTAATAAGAGTTAGGAAGACTAAAGTTAATATATTAATTTTAGGGAGGAGTCTCTTCCATTTTTCATTATAAAAATTCATTTGACTTCCCATTGCTTCGTCCCTCTTTAAATCTATGGAATTTCTCTTTTTTGCCCTCCAAATGAAATTTTTTCTAAGTATAAAATAGCATCTATTAAAGTAAAAAGATAGAAAGAAAAAAATTGAAAGAGTAAACAAATCCAAGGACCCCTTTCCATACTTACACAAGGCAAGGACATAGAAAACAACCCCCAAAATACTTTAATGTAAAGGTGACATTTGACATCTTCACATTCCATCTTTTCTAGGCATTTTTATATTCTTAATGAGTCTCCCTCTCAAGAAACTTTCATGTATCCTCCCAAGTGGTAAATCATGGGACAAGGTTATTCATCCAAATCAACCTACAAAGAGAACTACAAGTGTATATGATATATTCTAAATCATATCTACAAAAGAGACTTCCACCATGATTCTTGCAATCTACACCTTTCTAAACTATTATGAATACATTGAGACCTTCAACAAAACCTGAAACCAATAGCATAATTGAAGTGTCAAAAAGTATGTCACTAATACTTCATCCTTCCAAACTATCATAAATAATTCATCCTTTTAACAAGTTTGACATCAAAAATAACTAAAATACCATATTTGCAATAATCTCCATCTTTGTCATTAATGGAAACACTTGTGAGCCACAACACAAACCTCTCCCCCTTCGACATCAAGAACAAAGGGTAACCCAAAATTTCTTGCCAAAACTATGTTTTATGCTCTTGCTTACTGTTATATTTCCTTGAAAGGTATGTACAAAGATTGTAATCAAATGATTTAGAAATAAACATCAACTAACTGGCATATTAGGCCATTTTTTTTGTAAGTACTTTTTTAAACCAACAAGAGTAGTATTCCAAGAACACGTGGTAGTAGAAATAATCCTACTATTACATTCACACTGAACAAGGAAATCTTCTTCAAAATTCACATTTTATATACTCTTAACAAATTGTTCTAAATCAACAAGCATCTTTATCAAAATAGACTGCCAAAACTTCAAGACATCTTTCAAATCAGAAAATAATTTTCCATATATCCTTCTAACCATGCCAAATGATTAGATCAGAGCGCAACTTATATTTTTTGTTCCCACTTCCATCATTGTAAATATCAAAAGATTGGACAATTTCTATAATCTTAAACTTTGAAGAGTCTATATTTTATTTGAGCTTCATTATGAGAGTAGGCCCAAAAAAACAATATTTGGATAATTGAACTACATTATCAATGACATTTTTTCAATTATTAATTACATGGCTTACCTTCTCCTATGCTAATTTATATTTTACTATAATGAATATCTTTTCCACCAATTCTCTAGACTCTTCCCTTTCCTCAGTTGGAGAGTAATCCGTAGAAAGAGAAGGGGACACCAATTCTTTCTTCTCTAGTACATCATCTTACTCAATATCAATATATATGGGAGTGAACAATTCTTTCTACACATCAACATCACTTTTCATAGTTACAATATCACTACTTGTTTCCCCTTTTGTACACAAAAAAATTGATCTTTGATTTCCTAGCAAAGGAGGTATCTACAACCACATATGGTAAACCTCTTGATTTCTTCCTTTTCACAACAGATATTTGACTCTTAACAATTTCTTCAAATGTTCTAAATTTCTTCACTCCCATATCCTTGGACAACTTTAGTAACACTTCAGAGTATTGTGGGAGAGTTTTGGACAGGCTGGTGGGGTGCCTTAGCTAATGACTGCAAATTGGTTTGGGAGCCATTTCAAAAGCCAAGTGGAAGGTTTGGGGAGCCTTTCAAAACCCCATGATCCTCTTCTTTGTTTGGGAGGTTTTGTTTTTCTAAGTAAGCATTATTTGTTATATGTTTTTGTTGGTGGAAATTAAGGTTATAGGAGCCTTGTTAAAATCCATTTCTCAAATTAACGGATCTTGGAAAAACCCTTGGATCATGTTTGAGGTTAAGGGGTTCTTTTAAGACCTTGGGTTTTCAATGGTGAGGCTCTGGCGTATTGTAGTTGCAACTTGTGTTCTGTATATTTTTCCTTTCTAGGCCAGCAGTCCACCTCAATAGGAGTAGCAGAGGAGGAGATAATTTTTAGGAAAGCCAAAACCCAATTCAATCCTGCACTTGAGAAGTCACAATATAGAGAAGACCACATAGAGTAGCAATTCCAAAATTGATTCTCCACCTCCATAGGATATACCATCACCCTAATAAGACACGAGAAAGGGGAAAACAAAAGCAAGATGAACCCCACCCATGATGAAACCACAAGAATAAAACCCACCTCTATAGGGGAAAACTTAACCTCAATAGATCTCAGGGGAATAACCCAATCAACAACAAGAGAAACCTTCTTGAGAGAAACTTTTAGAGAACATCGAGCCTCGACAAGGACAAACATAGCTCCAACAAAAAAAAAAACTCTAAGAAAAAAGAAATCATGGCTAGGCCTAGCCCCTAAAAATTGCTAGGAACCACTTGACCACAAAAAGGAGTGGATCCACTAAAAGCCCCAATAGCAGTAAGACAAAACTCAATGGAGAAGACATGTAAATAGTTGGAGTAGAACCAAGAAATTCCCACAAGGAAGTAAAAAATAAGAAACCCATAAATGGGCTCACTAAAACAATCATTTGGGAGATCACAACACCACCAAAACCCACTGGATCCCTAAAGCTCTTCTTTCCAAAACTAGAGAAATCTTGAAATCACCAAGAGAGAAGAACACCAAAGAAACCTTCAAGAGCCAACAACACCAACAAGGGAAAAATAAAGAAGCCCCCAACAAAGAAAGAACAAAACAACAGGAAGAATCGAGATGAGAAAAGCACAAAATCCCACTCCAAAAACACTCCCAACAATCTCCAATGCTATGAAACCAATTACAAATCCATGACAACATCACCCAAGACCACCAAAAATAGGCTCAATAGGGGAAGCACATAGTACACATGCACAATAGAGGAAAAGGGACATATCCTTTCATGCAGCCATGGGAGGAAAAAAATGCCAATAATTGGACCAAGGGTAATGGAGAAGGCAACTAGAGGACTGAAATAGGGGACCCACAAAAAATGCACTTTAATTGTTACTCTATTGTGGTATTGCTATCCTTTGTAGTTTATTGAGTCAAACTCCTTGACCCATGTTTCATGAGTAGTGGTTCACATGAACCCATCTCTCATGAGAGTGAATGGAACAATTAGCACTCATTGGATCTAGGTGATGCTCACATAGGTGAAGCATCGGGACTTCCTCGGAGGTCACCCATCCCAATACTAGTCCAGCTCGAGTGCGCTTAAATCTATTTTTAAATCTACATGTTGAAAGGCTAAATAAATAAAATAATCTAAAGTATCTAAAATTGAAATTTGATTTAATGAATTAAATACATTGAGCATATGATTTAATAAATGATAAAAATAATCATTATATTTTTACTGAGTGTTTTCAATTTGAACAAATAATGTTTTTACAATTATTTAAAATAAAAAGTTAGTATAAAATTATATTCAACTTTTTACTCATTTTAAAAATTTTGTGTAATGATTGACTAAAATAAAATCAAATTGAATGAATTGATATTCTTTTATGACCAAAAAAAATATAGATAGGACGACACATACTGAATTGGAATCGACCATTGTGGGTGATGGCATTGGACTGCACTGAAGCATTCCCATGCAATTCGAGGGTCGACACCTTGAATCGATTGAAGATAAAATTTGTGTGTGCTTGGGTAATAAGCGAGGTGGGGAGAAGGAAAAGTATAATATGGCCAAGATGGCTCAAGCCTTCCACTGTCGTCCTCCAGTTTGACTTCGGTAACCTGTTCGAACATAATGACCAACAATTTATCAAAATCCGAAAGAAACACTCAAAGCAGATGGCCAAGAGGTTGAAGTAGTTCTTTCCATAGGAGCCAAAACTGAAAGAGAAATACACCTGAGAACCGGACAGTTGAGTAAACCGAGCTTACAAAATGGTGCAGATTTACCTTTTAGCGTATAGTAAAGTTTACATTGCTTCTGCGTGATGGCCCTTGTCACGCCTCTAGCATAATATAAGAAAGCTCTCTGGTTTTCCGAATAAGAAGATAATGCAGAAATAAAAGAAAAAACGAAAGATTCATGTATTGTGGTGGTGTCCACGCGTTCCAAGGTAAAAACTATCTGATAAAAAATGTTGAAGTATTGATATAATGTAGGAGTAATTTTAATTGTAGGGGTGAGTTTAATTAGAATTAGGAAGACCAACCTTTATATATTTATTGTAGGGGTGAGCTTAAAAAATTGAAAAAAGTAATTAAAAATTCAAAAGACTAAACAGAGGTAGAAAGACTAGCATTTCTACATTAATTGTAGGGAGGCACCTCCTCTATTTTTCAATGTAAAAGTTCACCTGACTTCTCATCACTTCTTCGGTTCTTCCCTTTTCAAATCTATAGAATTTCACTCTTTTGCCTTCCTAATATTTTTTTTCTACATAAAAAATAGCATCTATTAAAGTAAAAAGAAAGAAAGAAAAAAAATAAAAGAGTAAACAAATGCAAGAACCCCTTTCCATACCTACACAAGGAAAGGAAATAGAAAACAACCCCTAAAATCCTTTAATGTGAAGGCGACATTTGTCAACTTCACATTCCATCTTTTCTAAGCATTCTTATCTTCTTAATGAGTCTCCCTCTCAAGAAACTTTCATGTGTCCACCCAAATGGGTAAATCATGGGACAGGGTTATTCATCCAAACCAACCTCAACAAACTTTGGAGGGTGAAATGGGATGAGGAGACATCATTGATTTTTTTTCTCAACTATCAATTCTTGTCACCAACTTAAAGTGTCATTAAAAAGGAATCAAAACTCAACCATAGGTTAAAATAAAAGTTTGAAAGCATGCCTAATCCTTAGATACTTGAAACTAGGCACTTTAAAGTATTTATTTTAACCCATTTAAACATATGCATCAACAACCAACAAGGACTAAGAATCTACCATCCAAGCACCACATTGCAAAATAAAGAAAATAGCAATTTGAACTAACTTCAAAATTTTGAAAGGTAATGAAATCACAACATTTGAACTCTTTGTAAAACAAAATCGCAATTTATAACTTTAATGATTGAGGTAACTTAATAGAATTTTGATAAATTTCCCTTCCTTCCCATTGGTTCTAACTGGGTTACACAATAGACACCATAATACCATATCCAAAGTATTAGCATAAATAGAACATCTAATGAATACATTGTTCACTTTTCTAACTATAATCAAATTCATAAATTAATGCATAACAACTACTCCATTTATTTTAACAATTCATTTGATTCAATTGATCAATCTTAAAGAAAAAATAATGATAAAGATAATTAATTGAATAATGCTTTATTTGATTAATCTATGAAAAAAATGAGATAAATAATTGATAGTGAATTTGAAGTTTATATGTTTATCAATTCCCTGCGAAATTAATAATAAGGTTAATCATAATGTTAAAATTAAGTTCAACGTAAATGATTAACACATTTAGATCGGCAGCATCATTCACACTGTCGTCGGCCTAGATCCTATAGGTTTGTTGAGTGAGTTCAACATAAATGTTTAGACTCTTAATTATTATACTGTTAAAATCAAGATGAAGAGTCATTTCAAGTCGAATAATTGAGTCAACAAGACTTATTGTAATGGGAAGTACGGGACATTAGGTCGAATCCGATAAAGGAGGTGATTTTAACGTGTGGGGAGGACTAGATATTTAGCCGATAGGCTTTCTCCCAAGGAGATGCCCATCGGATTTTTCAGACTTCCCGACAGTCTTACACCGGGGAACAAACGACCGATGTCGGGAAAGCTAAATTCTCCTTTGTTTCTTATGATCACTTATATTTTGCCAGGTTAATGTTGCAGGTTAACATGGCAACACTAGAGAAATAGATGGAACATTACAAGGCAGCTCATGTTGGGTTTGTGATTTGCAAAAAATCAAATGTGTGGTGGTTGGGAAATTGCATATTCCTTATGGGAAATGTTAGTCTAAAATATTTTGGCGATGTTTGATTGGGGTTCCAGATAATTGATAGATACATCGCATTACCAATGCAAGAGTACGCACAAATATTGAGATTGTCAGAGGCTACTGTGAACGTTACGAGCCAAGGAAGGTGCAGACACCTATACAAGTTTGAGCAATTCTCATTACCATTTTAACTGTGTTGTCTACTCGAGGACTTGCTACATGTCACACATGTTCAAGAGCTGTCACCCAGCTTGCAAAGCCACGTCTCAATGCTCTGTCGGTCGTAGGTGAAACCCACACAGATGATAACAAAGTCTTTCATCAGTTACACCATTATTGGGAACAAGAAATACGAAGGAATTCCCTCCTGTGCAACTCCCATCTATTTTGGCAACAATATACTTGAGCTATTGCTAGTATATTGACTTGTGGCGATAATGCCATATTATAGAGAATATAGATTCTCTAATAGATTGATTTGCTAAAATACGAGCCTTGGGAATATACAGATCGAGTGAAGAGTTGGTTAGAGTTTGTGGTGATGAAGCTCACATGGAGGTTTCTGTAGACAAGCCTCTTGGCACACTCCACACATAGAATGACGGCCTGGCTCATTTGGGGCATGCGCTGCTATTCTTGAACGTTATGTCCTTTGCCACAAATCCATCTGCATTCATGCCTGTAGTATTTGAGAATCGGGACAAATTTTCTCAGATAACTTGGCTTTTGCAGAGAAAAGAGTCAGGCAGATAGATAGTTGTAAAGTGGATTTCAATGTTTTCGACTGTACACCAAGATTTGATTTTTAAAATCTTGTAAATTTGTTTTTTTGTTTGGTAACTCGGTTATAAAGTGTTTAGTTTTCTCGGAATATGTCGTAGGCTTTAAATAGATTGATCTATATCACTCTGGCTGGCTTCTGTATAGGGATTTGAGATTTTAGATGGGTTTTTTGGCAGAGGGCTAAAATAATTATGCAAAAATGGGTCATTGTTGCGCACTGAAAGAAAATAGGATGGTTCAATGTCATTTGGAGTTAGATGTAGATTGTTTTTGGTTTAAATTATGTAATTTCTTCAATTGAGATTTAGGATCAGTCTCTGGTAAATGGATATTTTTCATTACGGAGTATTGTGCAGTCTAGAGGATATCTCTAATTCGTAATCAGTTTGAAAACAACTTGGGCAAGAATATCTCTGATTCGTAATCAGTTTGAAAATAATTTGAGCAGTCTAAAGATGTCCATAGCTTTAATTCTCCTACTGACGTTTCGAACTTTGTTATTATCTTTCTATGGAGAGAGAGATAGAGAAACATGTGAATAGAAAGAGAAATAGATAGGGTGGATAGGATGGAGAAATGGGGGAGAGAAAGGAATTGTTTGTCTATATTTCTCGATTATTAAATGAAACATTCCAAAGCCATGGCCAACAGATTTTCGCTGATCAGAACAAGTTCTGTTTCTTTTCTTACTAGCTCGGCATTCCAAATTGGTCCAAGATGTGCAAATAATGATTTGCAGAGGTTGGGGAAAACAGAATGTCAAGGTATGATTTTTAGTGTTCTAATTTTAAGGTATGATTTTTAGGGTTTTTTTTTTATGGTATGATTTTGTTGCAATTTATACGGTTTGTTAGAGTCAATTGTAATGAGGAGATGCAAGTTTATAGTGCAGAGAAATGGTGGACAAAGAAGACTATGGTGCTCGTGACGGGGCAAATAAAGGCATAGGGCTTGAGGTTGCTGGAAAGCTTTGCGAGAATGCGATGACTGTTATGCCAAAAATTTGTAGAATCCATATTGATTTTAGGATTGAAATATCAATAATTTTAATTAATGATTTGTCATTTATGTAGCTAGAATAAATATTGATTTTAGGATTGAGATATCAATAATTTTAATTAAAAATTTGTCATTTAAAATAATAATTTATTAAAAATATAGCTAGAATTAATATTGATTTTAGTATTTAATAAGATTTTTCACATTATTTGCCATAATTTCTCCTATTTTTATCCATGAAAGCATTTATAAAAAAATTACAATAGACCAAAAAAAAGTGTGAGAATATTTTATTAAATATATGATAAATCAATTTATTTTTTTTAAATTGCATAATTAAATTTGTAAGTTATTTTTTTTTTATTAACATATTTATAAATTTCAACAATATTATTGAAAATAGTTATATAAATATAGTGCTAATAAAATTATATGAAGTTAGGCTATCTTAAATAGCTAAAAATGAAAGATTACTTTTTATTATTTTTAGTATAAATTATTTTTTATTATTTAATCATACAATTGTTTAACAATTCTATTTGAAAAAAATATTATCTTTTATTATTTTTCCAGATGGGACTTGTGCATTTACACGAATCGAAAATGTTTCATAAAAATTATTTACTTTTAAATCATAATATATTCAATTAATAAGACAATGTAAGTGATTCTTTGTCACGGGCATGATTCCTAAGGGCACAAATATTGTCACGGGCAACAGCCCTCCAATCCATATCTATGGTTGTGACTTTTACATGGTGGGATCGTGATTTGACAATTATAATGCTGCTAACTTCACAATGGCAGGACATTCTTTGCTCTCTTGATTCATTTCCTACATGCATATCGATAAATTAACCAATATGGTTTTATGCTTGCTTTTGTGTAAAGGGAAAAGGTGATGGTAGACACTTTAACCAACAAGAACATACTCAATCCGAACATACTCAACCCTCTGCTTATAGGCATTCTCAAAAAAGATGAAATTTTCATTTAGCTATTCAAATTAATTTCTAAAAACTCCGTTAATGAATATTGGTATTGTATAAAGTTAGAAATCAATTTTAATTTAGAGAGAGAGAGAAAATAAATAAAGAGAGGTGGAGGGATAGGTCAAGATAGATGGTATGGTATTGTATAAAGCTAGAAATGAACTTTAATTTAGAGAGAAGGAAATAAAGAGAGGTGGAGGGATAGGTCAAGATAGATGGTATGGTATTGTATAAAGTTAGAAATCAACTTTAATTTAGAGTGAGGGAAAATAAATAAAGAGAGGTGGAGGGATAGGTCAAGATGGAGAGGAGGAGATAAGATGATGTGGTAGAGCTAAATTTAAATTATCAATTTCAAAATGTTAGGTCATCCATTTCATATAGAAAATGACAATTAGAGGGATAAAAAATATAAGGAGAGAAAGGAGGAGATGGGGAATAATGAGTAAAATGAATAATAGAAAGTGAAAAAAGAGATAGAGAGGGGAAAGGATTGATACACGTGAAAATGGGGATGGAAACATAAGGAGAGAGTGTGTGGCTAGGTGGATCAGAATCAAATATCAAAGTGCGGGATAGTTATGAAGGGAGATAAATATGAAGAGGAGAAGGTGGAGATGAAGAGATGGAATGATAAAGATAGATAGATAGTTAGCTATTGGAAGGGAGAAATGAGTGTCTATGTGTGAGTAAAACAGACTCTTAGTGTTAAATTCAATACAACAACATTATTTAATATATATAAAACTATCGGCGTAACTCTTACAGCTTTCAAAGATGCAAGTGCTAGTAATAGTTATATTAAAAGTCAAGTGGAGTAAATAGTAGCCAAACTGAAAACGAACCCGAACCGTTTAGAAATAGAGAAGAAACCAAGCAATTCTAATTAAATAAATATTAACGTTAAAAGCTATAGTGAACAGTGATTGTGAGTTCTGTACAAATACTTGCATCAGTGAATATTCCAAACGAAACAAGATGGTTACAATAAAACCAAGAAGCCAAATAGAGATCAAGCTTATACAGTGACACTGCCAGAAGGATAGCTTGACTTGGAAGTGGAAGCTTCTGTGCTGCGACTGTAATATGGTGGAGACTTCCACATACTGATGGGTGCACTCGTCTCCACATAAAATGGAGCACTGAAATCTGGTACTGGAGCTTCTTCTTCCAGTATTTGGAGGACTTGTCTCATCCCAAGCCTGCCTTCCGGCTGAGGATTGGAACAGATCAGACGCAGTTTAAGCACTCTCTCCATCTCATCTTCAACATATTGCCCACAAAGATTTGGGTCGGCTGCGTCCATCAGACTGCTTGCAGATTGGAGTTCTCTCACCCAGTCCACCATAACTTTTTTTTCAGATTGGAGGGAGAGATCCACAGGTCTCCTTCCGCATGCAACCTCCATCATAAAAACGCCAAAACTGAACACATCTGTGGTGGGGCTGGCCTTTCCTGTCTCTACGAACTCCGGTGCGATGTAACCCAGTGTTCCAACCACATGAGTAGTGTGTGAGTTTTCATTATGCTCGTACAGACGGGCAAGCCCAAAATCCCCCAGCTTTGCATTCAGCTCCGAGTCCAGCAAAACGTTGCTGGACTTGATATCTCTGTGCACTACGCATTTCTCCCACTCTTCGTGCGGATAGAACGGCCCCGCAGCAACATCTCTGACGACTCTGTACCTGTGATCCCAGTCGAGCACCTTCTTTGGGTTTTCAAATATCATCTTTTCCAGGCTCCCATTTGGCATGTAGTCATAAACTATGAATAGCTGCTTTTCTCGCCTGCAGTAGCCTCTGATCTGCACAAGGTTTCGATGTTGAAGGCGACCAAGACAGGAGATTTCTGCTATGAATTCCTTCACCCCCTTGTCCTTTTCTCGAAGAATACATTTCACCGCTACTTGGAGGCCATTTGTGTGAAGGACTCCTCTGTATACCCGACCGAAGCCTCCGGATCCCAAAAGTTCTTCCTCTCGGAAGCCCTTGGTTGCAATATATAGCTATTTGTACTTAAACCTGTGAGGCCAATACTCCATCTCCCATTCTTCGATACTTTCTCTGTACTGGTTTCTCTTCAACCGCACAAGTGATGCTGCCACCACCACAAGGAGAAGGACAACGCAAGCTGTGCTAATGCCAGCCATCATTCTGGAGTTTGAGCTCTTGGATTTTCTGTGTAGGATGGAAGATTAGATGTATTCAGGGACGGGGCGATTCCGTTTGTAGCAAAGCTCCAGGACAGGATGTAATTCTCTTCATAAATGGCTCCCGTACCTGCTGAGAAGCCAACATACATTTCTTCTTCTAAAATGTTGGACAGGGATATATTTTTCATATATAACAGTGGTTTCCGTGCGCGATCAAGACCAACTTCCCCAATGGTTACTTTGAGCTCGTTTTGAAGATTGTCATAATCAATCGAAGCTTGAATATTCTGTCCGCTTTTGAGATCCAAATCCATGAATCGGCTGTTGTTAATCCAGTAGCCTGCAGGCGCAGAGTTTATAGACCAACATGATTGCCGTCGATCCGCAAGTTCCAAGTTCTTTGATGTGTCGAACTCAACTGCAAACAGATGATTAGAGGAATCTCCCAGAACTGATAAATTACTAATCAAGCCAAGGAACAGACCTGGTAAGAATCCCTCTGGTGATCTGTGGGGGGTCATAAAAAACGCGAGTCCGTGCCCGCTGACCGTTTCTGAAGAAGGAAGAATGGTAAACACAAAAGTTGTGGTGAAAGAGAAAGTAGAATTGAGAGAGGCAGGATCTTTCATACGCACAGGATGTGGATAGAAAGCTCGGCCCATGCTATATTGGGAAGGTTGATTAAGGGAGACGGCATTGGACCGCACGGAAGCATTCCCAAACAATTGGAGGGTCGACACATTGAATTGGTTGAAGATAAAATTTGTTTGGGCTTGGACAATAAGCGAGGTGGGGAGAAGATAGAGTACAAGGACGAGGCTCAAGCTTTCCACTGTCGAACTCCAGCTCGATTTCGATATCCTGTTCGAACTTAAAACATAATGAGCAACATAGATCGAAATCCAAAAGAAAAATTCAAGGCAGACGGCCAACAGGTTGCAATAATTCTTCCTAAACTAGGAATACACCTATGATCGGAAAACTTAAAAATAACTAAATCCGGTTTACAGAATGGTACAGATTTACCTTTCTGTGTATTGCGAAATTTCCATTCTTTTTCGTGTTTTCCTTTCTCACGCCTCTAGCTTAATACAAGAGCCCTCTTGTAATTGGAATCCCGAAAGCTCTCTGGTTATTCGAATATAAACAAAGTGCAGAAAGGGATACCGAAGTAAAGCAAAAACGAAAGAAGCACCTATTAGGAAGTTTCCACGAAGCCGAGCCCGTGTACGAGTGTACCTTTCAACGATAAAAAGAAATAAAGAAGGAAAGGATCTACCTAGATTTGGATCTGATATGGACTAATAATTAGCAATTGCATTCTAATTAGGTGGAGTGCTTACGTTCATAGGAAGATATATCAGACCAATATATTGAAGGATCTTTCTAATAAAAACACTTATATATTGAAGGGTGGAGAATTTTTTTTTGAGTAATTTTAATGCATTGTTAAAGGACAATTAACTTAAATTTTACAAAACAGTTTTATATTTTTTCCCAAATTCTAACAAAAGACATATTGTCTAAATTAAAAAAACATAAATATTGTATTAAACTTATGGGAGAAATATGTATCTCAACGTTAAATCTCCTAAAGTTTCAAAATTGCAAAAGAATATTTCTATAATTATAACATTGTAAAAATAGCAAATTCTCTTAATAATTTATATTATAGTTCATATATTATTTTTATAGATTTTTAGTTTCACATTTTAAAATCGATAGGTTGACATTTTTTTGAAAACAACATAATTAAAAGTAAATTAGCATGTATAGTACAATAGCTAGAGCAATTATGTAAGCATCTATACTTTGGCTAAAAATAGATAAGGATTTACAAATGGACTTTGAATTAACTAAAAATAAATTATCATTTACTTGTATCAAAATATAAATCATGTGGTTCAAACTAAAAATGGAATATCTTGTGTCTAATACATATTATGTTCTATTTTTATGTCATTTTCATAACTACTATTGAGCCCTCAACTTATATAGTAGCTATTAAAATCAATCTTTAAAAATAAATTGAACTGAGCACTAGCCCAAAAACCACACATGGAGTGTGATTTCTTTCTAGAAACTTCTTACTCCAACAACACTCAAATATCTGATCCATATATTCCAACAATATAAAGTATAGATTCATTTTTGTAATAACCAAATATCTCATCAAAGAAGCCTAACAATTTGTGTTGTATATTGATTCTAGAGACACCCAATACACTTTCAAATAACCTAACAACATGGAGCGTGATTTATTTTGAGTACACCCTAAGAAACTCACAAAAAAATTTCTAAAGCACTACTAACTTGAGCCAAAAAATTTTGAAATCAATTTTGTAAAATAAAATATTAGGTCTAAAGACATAAATGGTACAAAATAAGCCTAAATGGTTTGTAGAGAAGGGTCCAAACTATTTTTTAGCAACCCCAATGATAGTTTTGTAAATTAAGAAGCATGTTGACTGGGGTTTTGAGTAGGTCTTTGGTTTGAATCCCCTAAGAAAAAGATCAATCATTTAAAGTTTTTGAGTGGATCTTTGGTTTGAATCTTATGAAGGAAACTCTCAATTATTTTAAATTTTTGAGTAGGTCTTTTGGTTCAAATCTTGTAGAGGCAAATCTCAATTGTTTGAATGTTCATGATTTTATAAAGAAAAATATTTCAAAATTCATAGGATTTCAACATGAAATCTTAATTTGCATCCTTCACCGAACAACAATAGTAAATGTTAACCAAAACATAGAAGCAAAAATGTCTATAATATTGAATTGAAGATTAATTGAAAAAAGTGTAACCAATTTCACATAGTCATACAATCAATATCAAACAGAAGGACATTACAAGTTATGTATTTTCTAATTGTTCTTTTATCTTTAGTACCAATGTATCTACTCACTTAATACTAGGAAGGTTTTATGTATGAATAACTATGTGAGAGGGAATAAGTACTCACCACAATGAGGAGGTTTGATGTGTGAAGTGTGTGATGCCAAATTTTACAACCTTCACCACCATTATAGTAAGAGAATCCCTAAAAAAATAATGAATGAGAAGGGTTTGTGTTTTTTGGAGCTTTAGATTACAATGCACATGTTGGTGAAACAAAATGAACAGATATATAATTTAAACGGAAGATAGGAATTAGGGAAGGAAAATACATAGTTGGAATAGTAAAGATATTTTCGTTGACGTATAATAAATAGATTCTTGGTGATTTTCTCAAGAGGTTTTTATTTTGGCTTTACACTAGCTAAATGCATTTTCTTAAAAGTTTCTAAAGCTTTTTTAATAATCTTATTTGTGCATATATTGCAATCATTTTAGTCCATGAACCACATTTTAATTCAAGCAAAACTCCATGCTTTGGCCTATTCTTCAAATGGGCCATGTGGAAAGTTATGTTGATGTGGTGTGTGTGGGTGTAATGTGTATTAATATTTAAATATATTAAATAATATCAAATATTCTATAGAATTGCATAAGAGATTATACAAATATTTTAATTTATTTGGATGAGTCAACTCAGTAATTCTTTGAAAACTCTTGCATATTTTGGTGGCGGTACATACACTTTCATTACAAAGTCAAACTAGTTAAAATCAATAAGTAGGAGATATTTTTCACAAGTAGTCAAATTGTGATATTGCTATCAGGATTCAACTATGTGTTTTCATAAGTAGTGGTTCACACGAACCCATCTCTCATGAGAATGAATGAAACACTTAGTAGTCATTGCATCTAGGTGATGCTCATAGAGGTGAAGCACTGAGACTTCTTGATGCAAGAGCATCTTGGGTCCTTGGCAATCCCGTGTCACCAAAAACAAGTTTGTGGTCTCCTATGTTGCTCGGTTCATGCTTTGACCGAGTTGGTTCGGTGTTTCTTGGTTTCCTTTGTTTACCAGGGTTGGTCAGTTATCTCTCTGGTGCTCAGTGAATTTCCCTGGTGCTTGGTGATCATTTTCTAGTGCTCGATTATCCTTGCTTACCGAGTTGTTTATTTTAGTTCTTGTGGAGGCCGACTCTTGTAATTAATTTTGGTTGTGGATTTAATGTTGGTCTATCATTGGAAAATGTGTGGACCTAGATCTGGTCATTCCTTTCGTTGATGGTGGATCTAAAGGCCGACTTGTTTGATAGCCTCTTGTATATAATGAAATCTTTGGCTATAGTTTAGGGAGTCAATTCAGTTAAAACATAGAAGCTAGATGTTTGGAGATTGTTTCAGATCCTCACATGTTGGAGGACTTCTGTACTTGAATTATAATATGTAGCCTAAATCGGGAAGGCCTTACAGCCCGGCATGTATGAATCAATTAGAAAAAATATATGAAAAGATTTATGCATTCTCTGTCTTACTTGTGTGTTTTTGCTTCCGCGTGTGATCTCTACAATGGGGAACTAGTTAGGGTGTGCCTTTGGCCCCTCTCTTTATCCTCTTTTACGTCAGGTGGTATCAGAGCTAGATCTAGGTTTGTGAATCTAGGTTTGAGGGTTCCTTCTTGTCAAACCCTAGTTGATTTGTTGTGGGGTAACAGATTGCGATCTAGCCTACAATTGCAGAGGGTTTCAAGATGGTTCGTGGGAGGTGAGATGCTGATCCAGGATTGGAAAACATGTTGAGACAACTTGCTGCTAGATTAGAAGTTTTTGAAACAGTCCAAAGAAGAGGAAGACATCCTGAAGATGTTAGTGATGATGAAATTGAGGAAGAACAAGTTGATGTAAAACCTGCACTAGTGATGGATTAAGGTGAGGAAATATTGTTGAAGGCTTTGACAAATCTGAAGTCTACACCACACTTTAATCCTCCTGAGTATAGTGGGAAATTGGAATTTGATGAACTAGTGGACTGGATTGCCAAGATGGAAAAGTACTTTGAGTATGAAAATGTACCTGAGAAAAAGAAGGTGAAAATTGCAAGCACAAAGTTGAAAAGTCATGCATCCTTGTGGTGGGAGCATCTGCAATTGGATAGAAAGAGAAAAGGCAAAGATAAAATTAAGGTATGGAATAAAATGGTGAATAAATTGAAATGAAAGTTCTTACCTTGGGATTATCAAATTAACCTAGTTAGGTGAATGCAAAGTTTGAGGCAGAAAGATATCTTGGTAAAAGAATATACTAAGGAATTCTATAGATTAGATATCAGATATGGACATGATGAAGATGATGTGGAAAGAATTGCTAGATACTGGAATGGATTGAGAGTTTCCATCCAAGAAGAAATCAGTTTGGTTAAATTAGAGAACATTGAAGAAGCTTATCAATTTGCATTGAAAGCCAAGGAGAAATTGAACAAGAAACATGAGAAAAGACAAAGAGGTAGAGGTGGTAGATTCCCTAGAGGAAGAGCTAGATCTTATGGTGAAAATAGTAGATCTGAACCTAAAAAGACAAATCTGGATAAAGGCAAGACCAAGTGGAAAGGTCAAAGTTCATCTAGAGGCACACTACTACATTTGGGGCCAAATTTTGATAGAAACTTCCAACGGATGATTCTTTTTTTATGAATTTGGTATTTTTTTTGTAATAGTCCCCAATGGTGTTGGTATTTTGATGGGTTTTAAATAGACCATCGAAATTCTGACAGTTTGAGGGTATAGATGAAAAAAAAGTGAAACGGTCAAATTATTTTTATTTTGATTACAGAGAAAAGGAGCAGGTCAAAGCTGAGCGCGAGAGAAGGTATGTGATTTCTTCATCTTTGATCTGGTATCTTTGATGGGCAACATCTTTTGAGCCTCTGGCATCATATTCGACCGCAAATTTCAAATTCATTGCATTTTATTTGATCATGAATCGTGAAATTGGATTCACGTTTGTTGATATTACTCGCACGACCATTGTATATTGCTGAGATGCTCACTCAAATGACCACATTCTACTGGTGTCGTGTCCTAGCCCATGCTTTATCTCCATTATTTGATGTTATTGGTGCTTGTGCTCAAGGATATCGATTCACTATTTTGAAATGTTTAGATTCACGTTTGTTGATATTACTAGCACAACCATTGTATATTGTTGAGATGCTCTTTGAAATGACCACATTCTACCTGTGACATGTCCTAGCCCATGCTTTATCTGCATTATTTGATGTTATTGGTGCTTGTGCTCAAGGATATCGATTCACATTTTTGAAATGTTGACTATGGTTATCAAATGGACAGCCCGTGAGCTTCTATCTAGGCGCCATTTGTATTGATAGCTTAGGGCATCAAATGTATTGTATCATTGATAGTTGAGACTTTGTTAAAAGGAAATAGGACAAAGAATGATTTTGATTTATTTTCTCTATTTTGATCCCTAAGTGGCTTCTGCCATGATTTTTATTTTGAGTGTAATTTTGATAGAATTTTAGTTGGGTTTTCACTAGGGTTTTCAGTATATTGAGATACAACAGAACACGATTCTTTTCGATACTTTTTTTTCCCCATATTTAGTAGATAAAAATCATGGCGACAACCACTTAGCCATCTTTTTGGTGTTCCATTTATTTTACAAAGATACAGGTATGTGGATTTATCATTCAATTGCTTGCAGTTATTGGTCAAATGTAAATATTTTGTCAAGCTGAAAGGGCAAGAAATCAGTTTGGTATTTTCGGTTTATATTAAAAGTTGATATGGTAAAATTCTCAGAAAACACACTACATGTTCTAAAATGTAAAGAAGTTAAATGTTAAATGTGAGATATATATCTCATCCATAGTAATCAAAAGAAAGGACATGAAACTAAGGAGATTCACCAATCCAAAAATATAAGAAAATAGAAAACATGATTGGTACCTTATGAATTGGTTTTTGAGGTGCACGATCTTCATCAATCTCCTCAGAAGAAGACCTCTCCTCACTACTACTGCTTTCTTGTTTAACAATTGGTTTGGAAAAATGCATTTAACACAAATTTTTTTACAAAACTGAACCAATGGCATGTTTACAACAAAGAAATAGAATGTTAATGATATGCTAAAAATTCTATTAAGTTTAATACACGCCAAAGGACTAGTCCCAACAATTCTTAAACATACTTTATCTGATATGATGAATTATTAATAAAGGTCTAATTTTGTAGACTGCTAGCATGAAGGAATATTTGACCTAGCCAAATCTTCCTTGTACCACATAAAAAATTGTCGATAACTATGTCTACTCCAACCTTAATTGTTTAAGAATTTGAATCATATCAAATAAATTATGTTTAAGAATTGTTGGGAGTTCTATTAGACCTTTTTTGTAAACATCCCATTGGTTTAGTTTTGTAAATTTGTTTTTTGTGTTAAATGCATTTAAATGGAACATTAAGCATAGCAATAATATGCTTAATCTATTAGTAATTGGCAGATTAAATGTAGATAACAACTTTATCAGTTTAGCATGTTATTATAAGATACTAAAGAAGACTTGATATTTGTCAGAAAAATCTTCATTGTCCCCCACAATGAAGACAATGAAGATTGACCTCCTGCCCCACAACAAAGAACATTGTAATAAGACCTTTTAATCCTAGTGACAAGAACATAGAAGCATTCTAACTCATTTGTAAAGAAAATAAGCTTTCTATAAAATGAAAGGTTCAACCTAATTAATAGTAGCACTTGCACTCAAAGGATAGTGATCTGGCTGAAAGACTTAAGAGAGACTTTGACCCAAGAGCTTCATCATCAAGCTCTACAACCTCTTGTAGTTATCTTCATAGCAACAAGAGTCATTTGATACATCAAATTTCTCAGAAGTTTGTACTTAGTTTTTAGGTCGACTTTGTACAAAGTATATTGTAATTAAAAATTTAAAAACTATTTTAATCTAGTCATTATTCATGCACTATGCAATATGCATTGTGCAACACAATGAAATCAGCAATGTGTATAGAAATGACAAAAACTATATTCCACAATTCTTGGGCTAAACTCTAAATTTATTTTCTTTCTATATCTCTATGCTATTGAGACCACTTCCATTTTATTAAACGTAATTTTTCCCAATTAAAAATCTCAATTAGAATAAGATATAATATAGTGTTAGAATAAACTTTGTACAAAGACAAGTAATGCTTATGTTAATGATCAAACACACATATGAATTAACTATTCTATTCACTATTCTACGAGACAGTGGATTACCAGAGTTGTAGAGAATTTAATCTTTTATTGATATTCCTCTTCTTTGTTTCATACATCTTGATGCAGAGCCTTCTACTATCACCTTAAGGAGACCAACTCAACTCGAGGATTCAACAAGTAACTTGGAATCCACTCAAGGATTAAGTAGAGTTCCCTGACTTTGTTAATCACTTCCACAACCCTGCTACACAAGTTCACTTCCTCATTTCTTGGCAATTCCTCCTAGCACCATCTCCATCCTAGGCCACCTAGTGCACCTAGTGCCTCCACCATGTCAAAACCTCAACTAGGCTTTTCACCCTGATCCTAACATCAAGTATCATCTCATCATGGTTTATTCACCATGTTTCAACACCGCATTCACTTTTAGTTTATTCAACTTACACCATTCTTCTTCTAAAGCCCTTATAGGCCTGTTTAGTAGCCCTATACTGGTGCAAGGCACCCAAGTTTGTTTTAGTTTTGTTTGACATGTTTGTAATAATGGGAATTGGCCTTGGCCTCCATTCCCTTTTTGTTCTTAGCCCGTTTGTGTGGTCAAGTATCTTTTTGGCATTTCATAAGCCATGGATACCTTAGTCCACTGGGCTGTTTTAGTTTGTTTATGTTGTGCTTTGTTTTCGTTTAAGTTTTTGTTGCTTTTGTTTATCTCCATTTTGGGGTAACATTTCTTAAGTTACGGTTTGACAGAGTCTCCATTTGGATAGAACTGTTTCTAGTTTGTAATGTTTTTCTACAACATTCTATCACTGCCGACTGTTGGCTTAACGGTTCCAACTGGTTTTGGGATTCATTGGATCTGTTAAGCAGTCTTGGCATTATATCTGTATGTCCAATCGGAGGATTGAGACCGAGAACCTCTGAAGCAAGAAATAAAAACAAACAACAGTTTGAGTATGCATTTTATTGGAAATTGACAGTGTAATAAACAAATTTCTAGTGAATACAAATCGGGTTCAATGCACGATCTGTATTAAAGTTTCCACGTGTCATGTTTTAGTGCTCTGTTTATTTTGAGAAAAAATCTATAGTAGAGTTCGTGATGCTATAAATGTTCTCATTCTATTCTCTGTAGTTAAGTTTTATAGTTAATATGTGTTAACATTTTCAGTCATTCTCCTTTCAAACTCTATCGATTTGGCATAGCCGTAGGTAGGGATAAGTTGCATATTGTACAGTGAGTCTGGTTATGTGAATACCAGTCCATTTGCATTGTAATTTTGATTTAAATAAACTATGGGATTCTGAAACGGATTGAACTCACAATGCATTGCGTCAATCCCGTTATGAAGCCGTAGGACCTAATTTGATAATTCACCATGGACATTCCATGCCGTTGGTTGAAGAACAAATTAGGGGAATGTGTTTTCCATTGTTCAATGTTCAAAACTGTAAAAGGTGTTAAAAGTGCTTCCAGGACAAAATTTCATGATTGAACATGCACAGTGTATTCAATCAAGGAAACAGAGAAATACCTGCGACTGTGCCCTATCAGAAATTACAACTATGCCCTCAACAGTTTAACAGAAGTGCATCTGGAGACTTCAAAATCAGTTCGGTTCTCTACCTAGGAACCCATCTTAGAACCTGCCGATTGATCCCTGCTAACCTGATCAATTAGCTTCTGTCTCGGTAGTATTTGCAAATGCTGGAGTAGGTTATGAGAACTTGTACAGAGGAACTTCCATAGTGCAAAGAAACAAATACTCTGTTTACTTTCTTAATGTATTGAAATTGGAGGGAAAGGTTGAAGTGAATTTAAAAGGATACAGTTAGTATAAAACAACATAGTTGTAGTCATACCGACAGATGGAAATTGAAGTAAGTTTAGTTGTAATGAGTGTTAATTGAAATTCCAGATCTGTTGGAGTGAAGCAGAGTTGAAGAAACAATGCAAAGGTATCTCTAAAGTATAATGAAACAATATTCTTTTATCTAAAGTCTTTATTCCATATTTAATACATTGATGAATTGGAAAGATTGTTGTGAACCTACAGGACACGGTTAGAAAAGAAAATAACATAATAGTGATATTATGTTGATTGGAATTCATAAAGATTGTTCATTTGAATTTTGAAGATTTTGTTTATAAATTCAAACAATAGAGTTGGGTGAACAATTACTGAAGTTTGTGAAGTGAATTATATTGACTACTTGTTGATTTTTAATTAAAGAAACTCCAACACATTACAGTTTATTTGGAAATCAAAATTTGCTGAACAATTTTGACAATGTGGTTGGGGTTATCTATTCTGAATCTAGGTTCAACATAGTTAACCTATTTTGATAGTGATTGGGCTTCATCAAGCTTTAGTTGTAAGCACTCTGCATCAAGTGGTATCAGAGCCACTAAGATACTTTTTGGGAGTGTCAAGATGTCAGATAGAGAAGATATTCGGTTGAGGATAACCAATGTGGAGTTGGCTAAGATAGTCAAGGAGCAAATGGCAGAGAGTAGGGCTGTCAGAGAAGAGAATAGAGTAATGAAGAGGGAGTTGGATAAGTTGAAAGGTCAAGTACGAAGAGGAGACAATGAGGAGTCGAAAGAAGAAGAAGAGGAAGAGCAAGATCCATCCAGTCAAAGCAATCTACTGGAGGATGAAAGAGCAATGCTTGCAGCACTAGAAAGAGTGGGCAAGAAAGACAAAAATGAACTACCTATGTTCCATGGTAAGTTGGAACCAGATGAATGTGTGGATTGGTTAGAAACATTGGAGAACTACTTCGAATGTGATGAAGTGCCTCCAAGCCAAAAAGTGAAAATAGCCAAGTCTAAATTGAAGGGACCAGCCCTTAGTTGGTGGAATTTTCTTCAAAATGAAAGGGTGGAAGAAGGAAAGACCATCATATCTACTTGGACCAGAATGAAGGCTGAATTAAGAAGACAGTTTGTACCAGAAGATTATGAAGTGACTCTTCATAAGAAACTTCAAAATCTGAAACAAAAAGATCTTGATGTGAGTACTTATACTCAAGAGTTTCACAATTTGACCTTAAAGGTCAAAATGTATGAAACCGAGAAACAAAAACTAGCAAGGTATATCAATGGGCTGAAATATAGCATACAAGATGAATTAACATTGGTCAATGTGGAATCAGTCCATAAATGTTTTCAGCTTGCCCTCAAGATTGAGGAAAAATAAAAAAGAAGAGGAGAACAAAGTAGGGGAAGAGGAAACTCATTCCATGGAAGAGGTAGATTCAATGGGAGAGGAACTTTTCCTAAATCCCAAGGAGAAAGCATCAATCAAAGTGCTAATAATGATGCTGGTGGCATAGGTTTATTTAGAGGAAGAGGATCAAACAATGGTAGGGGTAGATCAAGAGGAAGAGGCCCTAATGTATTCATGGGAAGGTGCTTCTCATGCAACCAAGTTGGTCATCAATCTTTCAGATGTCCTAAAAAGAATGGCAACAGCAATCAAGGAGATAGAAGAGTGTAATTGATTCATGATGAAGATGATTGCCAAAGCAACTCATCTTACCACACAACCTCATCCAAACATGTTGATCTGGTGCAAGGAGATACTCTCATGTTCAATAGATTGCTATTGGTACCACTTAACAAAGAGCCAGCATAAAGGAAATCTTTATTCCAGACTACTTGCAAGGCAAAGGGTAAAGTATGCAAGGTAATTGTTGATTCTGGTTCTATTGAAAATTTGGTTTCTTTGGAAATGGTTACCAAGTTAAATCTGAAAAGAAATCCACATCCTACTCCATATAAAGTTTCTTGGTTAAATAAGGAGCAACAAACTATTGTGAATGAACAATGCTTAGTAGAGTTTGAAATTGGTGATTATAAGGATAAAGTTTTGTGTGAGATAGTTGAAATGGATGCATGGCATCTCCTTTTAGGAAGACCTTGGCAATATGATACTAATGCCCAGCATGATGGAAAAACTAATGTGTTTAATATAACAAAAGATGGAGAAACTTTCATAATGACACCCTTACCGAATGTTACAAATAATTCAACCTTGCTTAATAGTGTTATGGTGGTAAAAGAAAAAGAGTTTTTAGAAGGTCTTAAGGAGAAAAACGCTCCATGTTTTGTTGTTGTAATCAGACCTAAAGAACATCATTATGAGGGTAGAGAATTGAACTTAGAAACTAAGGAAAGTACTTGTCCAAAGGTTGTAGTTGATTTTCTGAATAAATATGATGGTGTTGTTGCTGATAGTATTAATGAGTCCCTTCCACCTAAGAGGTCAATCAGTCATTGCATTGATTTAATTCTGGGGTCTACTTTACCAAACAAGGCAGCCTACAAAATCACTCCCGAACAAAATGCTGAAGTTGGAAGACAAATTCAAGGGTTATTAGAAAAGGGTTACATAAGGAAAAGTATTAGCCCATGTGCTATCCTAGCAGTTCTTGCCCCTAAAAAAGAAGGTACTTGGAGGTTATGCACGAACTCTAGAGCCATTAATAAGATCACCATTCGTTACCGGTTTCCAATGCCTAGAATGGAAGATCTCATGGATTGTTTAGGTGGTGCTAAATATTATTCAAAGATTGATCTCAAAAGTGGTTATCATCAAATCTAAATACGTGAAGGGGATGAATGGAAAACCACTTTCAAAACTAATGAGGGTTTGTTTGAATGGATAGTCATGCCATTTGGCTTATCCAATGCTCCTAGTACTTTCATGCGTTTAATGAATGAAGTGTTGAAGCCTTTTCTTCATAAGTTTGTTGTTGTTTATTTGGATGACATTTTGATTTTTAGTGGCAGCAAGGAGGAGCATTTGCATCATTTAGATCAGGTCTTGAGGAAGCTTCATGAGGAAGGTTTGAGAATAAACTTGGGAAAGTGTTCATTAATGTAGGAAGAACTTGTGTTCTTGGGCTTTGTGATTTCAAAAGGTAGTCTGAAAATGGATCCTTCATAGGTAGAAGCCATCCTAAATTGGCCAGCACCTACTTCAGCCATGGAGGTAAAAAGTTTTCATGGTTTATGCAGTTTCTATAAGAAGTTTATCAGAAACTTTAGTGGCATTTGTACTCCTATTATCAATACTATTAAAGGTGGTAGGAAATGTGTTTTTGAATGGACTAAAGAGGCAAATGAATCCTTTGAATTGCTAAAAAAGAAAATCTCAGAACAACCAGTGCTTGTGTTACTAGATTTTCATAAAGTATTTGTTGTTGAATGTGATGCTAGTAATAAGGCTATTGGTGGGGTTCTTAGTCAAGATGGCAGACCCGTAGCCTTCTTTAGTGAAAAATTAAATGAGGAAAAACAAAAGTATTCTACTTATGATCTTGAACTCTATGCTATGGTTCAGTCTTTAAGAAAATGGAGGCATTATCTTTTACCAAAAGAATTCATTATTTTTACGGATAATCATGCACTTAGTTTTCTAAATAGGTAAAAGAAACTTAATCATAGACATGTCAAGTGGATGGAGTTTTTGCAGGCCTATACTTTTAGCATTAAACACAAGAAAGGGGTTGCTAATAAAGTGGTGGATGCTTTGAGTAGAAGGACACTCACCATTTAGTCTATGCAATTGGAAAGTGCTGGTTTAGAGGCTATGGCATCCATGTATGCTATATAGATGAAGATTTCAGAGATATTTATCAGGTTTGTTTGGATATGACAGCAAGGTATCATACTGAATTTTCTAATTATTTGATTCAGAATGGGCTTCTTTTCAAGGGTGGTTTACTTTGTGTTCCAAGGGGATCAATGAGGGAAAATATTATTAAGGAAAAGCATTGTGGCAGCTTAGCAGGTCATTTTGGTTTAGATAAAACTTTGGAATCCGTTAAGAGGTTTTATTATTGGCCTAAGTTACAAACGGATGTCAGGAAGTTTGTTGAAACTTGTTTGATTTGTCAAAAGTCTAAAGTTCATACCTCTAATGCTGGTCTTTATACACCTTTGCCCATTCCATCTAAGCCATGGGATTCTGTTAGCATGGATTTTGTGCTTGGGTTGCCTAGAACCAAGTCCAGTTATGACAGCATATTTGTAGTTGTGGATCGGTTTTAAAAAATGGCTCATTTTATTCCATGTAAAACCACTCATGATGCCTCTCATGCTGTTGGATTGTTCTTTAAGGAAGTAGTTCGTTTGCATGGTTTACCTTTGTCCATCATATCAGATAGAGATCCTAAGTTCTTGGGTCACTTTTGGAGAACTTTGTGGAAGAAGTTGGGTACAAATGTTTGTTTATCTTCAGCATATCATCCGCAATCCAATGGATAGACTGAGGTCATTAATAGGTCTCTTGGTAATCTTTTGAGGTGTTTGACACAAGAGCATGGTACAAGTTGGGATTCAGTTTTGGCTCAAGATAAGTTTTCCTATAATGATTCAGTGAATCGTAGTGTCCGGAAGACTCCATTTCAGATTGTGTATGGTGTTCATCCACGGGGTATTTTGGAGTTAAGGGATGTTAATAGTTTGGAAAAGCCTAGTGCCTTGGCAAATGATTTTGCTAATATTATGAAAGATATCCAGGATCAAGTTAAACAAAAACTTCAGCTTTCTAATTCTAAGTATAAAGTTCATGCAGATAAAAGGAGGAAAGATGTGACTTTCAATGTTGGGGATTTGGTCATGGTACATTTGAGAAAGGAAAGATTGCCTAAGGGCCAATATACTAAGCTCATGGCCAAGAAGATTGGACCTTTTAAGGTTCTAAAACGTAGCAATTCACCAAGTTAGCTCAACAAATCACACAGAACTCCAGTCGGTAGGTCAGAACTACCAAGTGACAGTAAAATCACCAAGCACACTAGGCATCACCGAGCACCACAGGCATGACCGAGTAACACTTTCACCAAGTGCAAAAGACTACCAAGTTCCTTAAGTGACCAAGCTTCCTTCAATGACTGAGACCATCGGTCAAGGCTACAACCGTGTAACACCGGCCAAAATACAAACACTCCTTGTAGTTTCACTAAGGACACAGAATGCCCTGCCTTAACCTTGGATGCCCCTGCATCAACCTCAATGACAACTTTCAACTCGGTGACTACTGCAAACTTCCATCAGCTTGGTTAACACATGATTTCTCACTGGGTTGATACTGATACTTAGTTAACCTTGAATAGTGATGACCGACGGGTAACCTTTTGCTCGGTCTAACTTTTACCGATTGTGTGACTTTGTTAGCTCAAAACATATAAACCATAATGCATCTATATTCATGCAGATTTGGTATGTACTCATCATATCTAAGGAACTGTATGTAAAATATGATCATTTGAAATGTCAGTTCCATACATACCTATATCACCTTAAGTAGAGGTGCGGATGTCACCTAATCCAGTGGACGAGGTTTTACCGATAGTATTGCTTGACTCTCCATTCTCATTTGATGCCTTTCTCCATATTGTGTTCTTGATTCTCATGATAGATCTACAATAGTGCTTCCACTCTCAAATACATGTCCTTCTTATGGTGCTCAGTCTATGTAGTCCTTGCTTAGATGACCAACCTTATGACAATGTAAGAACACCATTCCAGTGCTTGTCCAGCTTTGTGATTGTCCAACCCATCTTTTCCTCATACAATTTTCTACAATGTGCCCATATCTACCACATGCAATATAGTTAGCCCATGTGTTGTAATCCCAAACTTAAGAATTACCTTGTCTCTTCAGTTGATAAGGCTTGGATTTGCTCTTTTGTTTTGGTGTCCTTACTTGCTTCATTTTTGCCTTACACTCTCATGCAGGGTGTCCATGTTCATTACAAGTATAACATAATTTCTCCATGGTAGGATTTTTAGCATTCTTATTCAGTTTTTCTCTACACTCATAAGCTTGGTGACCAAAATTTCCGCAATAATAACAATATCCATTAAAATTAGGAGTGATTGGAGGTTTAGCTTGTTCTTTGCTTCTATAGACATTTGAGGTATGTCCCGGTTTTCCACAATGATAACATGACAACACCTTAGGTCTTTGATTTTGATTGTTGTTGGCTTGTTCAGCTTGTTTGGATGATTCTCCTTCACTGGTATAGCCTAATCTAGCTTTACTTCCAAATCTTCTTTGATTAGTCAGAAAATCATCAATCTTTTTTGAACTATCTTCAACCAATTTCATCATTTCATTATGTTTTTGTTGAGTCTTTACTTCATTTCTTAGTTTCTCATTTTCTTCCCTGAGTATTCCAATATCTTCAAGCTTTCTTGATAGTTCACCATTTACTCGGTTAACCTCCTGATTCACAATCATCATCTGATTGGATATTTCAAAATGGTGCTTGGTGAGTCTTTGTATCTTAGTTTCCTTTGCTTGAAGTTGTTTAGTTATCTATCTTCGGTCTTCAATAGCTAGATTCCCTTCTTGCTCAGCCTATCTAGCATTGTTAATTACTTCTACCATTCTCACCATCTGTGATTCTTGACTAATTTGTAGGGCTTCACTTGTTCGGTTAAGTGAAGATTCTTTTCAAACAAATTAGAGATTATACTTTTAGATCCATTAGAAATGCTTCCTGAACTAGATCCAATATTATCAAATACATCATCAATCTCTTCTTCATGGTAACCAATCTCATTTTGCAGAATAGCTAAGTTATTCCTTTCAACCAGTAATTTCTTCAATCCATCCTTGGCTTGCTTATACTACTCATTAAACATTTGCATTTGAATCTTTTGATTCTCTATTGTTTTATCCAACTTATATCTCTCCATGACTAGATCTTTACCCTTCAGTGGTTAAACTATTCAATAAGAGAACTGTGCTCTAATACCAATTGTTGGATTGGAAAGATAGGGTACTGAGAGGGGAGGGGTGAATCAGTGCCCACAAATTTTTTTAACTCATAAACCTTTTAAACCTTAAACAAAAAACATTAGTAACCTTCAACTATAACTTGAATCCATTGCATGTATCATTCATTCATTTAACTATCAAAGGTAAATAGCATGAAATCAACAAGATAACCATCACATAAAACAAGTATTTTGGTAATGTAGAAACCCTTGTAAGAAGGTAAAAATTGCGGTGGGGATGACACCCACAAATTCTTTACTACTGCAAATAGAAAAGGTTTTCCTGTTAGGGCTACAAGTGGTGATCACTTCTGGTGATATTACCCTGTTAGGAGTAACATGTTAGATCGATTATATCTACCTAGTGATAGGATTTCAACAACACTACTTGAGTGTGCACTCGGTTAAGAGATTTACAAAAGACTGTTAAGTATACTCTGTTAAGAGATTTTACCAAAACTCTGTTACGATGATTAGAAAATAACAGGTAAATATCTGCTAATGAAAACTCAACTTGTCTGATACAGATCTATGAAATGCTTAATAGATATCACCTTTCAGTGTGAAGATCTCTGGTCTGAGCTGCTCGGTAGCCTTGTCTGATTCTTCTTAATCTGAATATCTCTGAATATTGTTCTTCTCTATCTGATAACTAATATTCATGAAGTTGGCTAATTCTTCAAGAATTTCTTTTCATGTTCTCAACCTTCTTATCAAGCTTCTCTCTCATGCATACAAAAATAATATGAAATTACTTTTATATAGCATACTTCTTTTGTCGCTTTAACAAAATTAGGTTACAATATCTTAGAGAAAACCCTAAGATCAATGGTGTACAAAAATAACCTAGATCTAGCAAATACATAAAGATCATCATCGTAATTAATAATGGAATCTTACAATAAATGATCCTCGATCTTCGTAAAATGTTTTGTGATTCTGTTGTAACTGTTTGCATAGATAAATGTGCCATTCTTGATTATTATGTTGTTTATGTCTTCATTGGTAAACATTGTATATTCGACTCGGTAATTACACTGGTGCTCAATGTCCAGTATGCTCGATGTTTACTGTTGCTCGATATTGGTGTACACTGATGCTTAGTAGAACTACCTTGGTGCTCGGTGTGAAGACTTAACCGACTAGCTTGAAGTGTATGCAGTTACCGACTAGAGTAGCATAGGTAGCCAACTGATGTCTTTGATACTAATGACAACCTTTAATGCTCAAATAGTGATAACAAATCCTATGTATCATTTTGAATAGAATCTTCGATTGTTTCTCTTCTTATAATTTATGTATCCAATATTTTACAATTTATATTGAAATCAACATAAATTATTCTCATAAAATGAGCCTTTCTCAGACGACGGCTTAGTAAGGAGTTTGTAATTAATCTTCAAGCAGTTCCCTTGTCTTCTTCCTTGATATTCTTTCCAATAGAATTGAGAGCATTATAAATATTTTTCACAATAATAGATTTTCTCTCTATCTTCTTGTTCACATATATCTCCAATTTTTCAAGAAATGGTACCATATTTTGTTTCTTTAGCAATTGTAAAAATAATTGGCATTGCTCGGTCAATGTCTTGTTGCTCAAATATTGCTTGAAAAGTTGGGTAGCCCATGTGACCAAATGGTTCACGTTGACCTCTTGCCATCAAAATTGTCTATAATGTTGTTATCAATTTCAAGTAACCATTTTGGGGTTCTTGAAGGTCTTGAATTTAAAATTTGTCTTTTTTCCACACAAGGGTCTTCATTTCTCATATAGTTTGACAATACATAACATTCGATTAGTTTAGCAACCTCATGCTCAATGTCAATTCCAACATTTTCACTTTCGATGCAAATATTTTCATATTCAAATTGATGTTGAACATTTTGAGTATCGATTCCCATATTTTTATTTTAAAATTCAATATAATGCTAAACATTTTGAATATCAATTTCAACATTTTCATTTCCAATCTAAATATCATGTTTAATATTTTCAATATCAATCTCTACATTTATTTTTCAATATCATGCTCAACATTTTCATATTCAATTTTGTCTTCACTTGAAATAATATTTATGGAAGGAGAAGAGGTCTCACCCTCACAAATATTTGTCATACCTTGTCTTCTCTTCCTATGACTTTGTCTATTTCTTTCTAGATATATGCTTCAATTTGGTCTATTTCTTTCTCTATCTTATGTTTTTGCTTTTGATGAATGTTTCTCTATATTATACATTGAAGAAGATGCTAAAAAATTATTGCTAAAGATAAATTTGTGTCAAAGATGCTCAAAAAAGAAGAATTTTATCTTTCTTAGTTTGAAAGCCCATGTTTTTTACCTATAAAATGAATGTAGGTACTATGGTACTGCTCAAAATAACTCAATATCCTCTTTTGTGTGG